>VYZQ01017850.1:91438-115559 GCA_013400655.1 Mystacornis crossleyi
TTCCATGTGCTCGTGTGCTACACAAGCTCTCCACTCAGTCACCAGGGCTCCAAGATGCAGCTGATGCAGGCTGGGTCTTTCACCTCAGTGCTCTGCTGTCCTGCAGAGCCAGGACAGAGCTCACCACCCATGCAGCAAAGAGCAGGGCTGAGATCCCATTACTCACTTCTAATCATCACAGGACCGAGCATGAACAACCTTTGGAGATTACTGAGTTATTTGTCCCCTTTCCTAGTCACACTTTTTCCTAACTTGACTCAACAGACAAAAATCTCTCAGAGGCACAGGCTGGCTCCTGCTGTATGAAATGCTTTGTAGAATCTCAGCTGAGGCCTGCAGGTTTGCTTAATGAGCAATCTTAAAAAAATATACCTGCTGGAAAAAACAAAACACTACCTTTCCATCCACCTAGCAGGATACAGACACAAAAAAAGAGTAACACAGACTCTCTCTTCCAGTAACTGCTCAAATGGACCTGTATTTAAATGTCAGCAGAAGAACTCACTTCCTTTTACTTCCTAACTCAGAGGCTCTTTAATCTCATATCTCCTGAGCTCAGGAACAGGAAAGAAAGAAACCAGAGATGAATGAATAGGAACAGTACATGAGAGATTCTCAGATATTCCTCATGTAATAAATTAATCTCTTGAGCAATCAGGCTTATTCAAGTAGTCTGGTTTCTCAAAATGCTGAAAGTGAGCCGTACATAAGCTGGGAAGCTTTTAATTTTGCTGATTTCTAAATGGGTAAGTTTAGGGGGAAAACTTTGAAGGAGATTTTGCATTTATGTCTGAGATTGCCAAGCAGCGAATGGGAGGTTTCTGAAGTGGTGCAAAGGGGGACAGGTGCTTCTGTGCTCCCAGGGCTGGCGTTTGGAGTGCTGTGGCCAAACCAAGGAACATGAGCCATGGGTGAGGGAGGCCAAATGCAAGACAGAGGCATGATTAAAAGCTTTGAGACTGCAGTGGGCAAAGCATTCCCAACCCTTCCCTCAACACCAGCTATTACGGTAGTGAGGTTCACAGACCCATGAGAAGCCAAAGAGGCTGGGTTTGAGCTGAAGTCTAGGTGCTGCTCAGTAAAGCCAGCAATTCCTCCTCCATTTAGTGCTGTGATAACTTTGAAAAGTACCACTTTTCCCCACAAACACTATCTCACTGCAACACTACTAATAATCACTTGAGTTCTGAATTAATCTTAAATATCCTGTCTCTGCCAGAAATGTAATCGCCTTCAGGCCAGAGAGTGCTGTGCTGCTAAAAGCTTACATCAGCATCGGGCAGCTCAGGGCTCACGTCAGTCTGTCCCGCCACTTCTCCCTGGGAACGTAAGCAAAAGGGGGCAGCTGCTGCTCCTGGGGCCGTGCCAGCAGGCAAAGTGGGCACCCCCAAAATCTGAAGGTAGTCCCCATCCTGGCCTAAGTTATCAGATAGGCAAGAAGCCAACTCACGAATTCAAGGGGTGGGCTCCGCGCTCTCGAGCAGATTTGCACCTCATGCTGTCCTTGTGCGCTGCTCCCCGTGACACCGTCCTGTCCTGGCAAGCAGCCTCTCGCAGGGCAGCACTGAGTCCACCAGTCAGACCCGTGCTCTGACTCCCTGCAGACCAGTGTAACACAGGGATTGTGGCACATGCAGGCAACTCATAAAAGCAGCAAAGTCAATTTTGAGCTCCACTGATTTCTATATTTTGCCTTTAGGTCAGGCCTGTGTCTCTAAAAATAAGTTTCTAACCTCTACCAGGTGAATGTTTTATCAGCAGCACTGAAAAGAACACTGAATGTGTGTTACCTCAAATCCTGAAGGAAATGAACCCAAAGCCTTTCCAGCAATGTCAGAGAGGAATTTTAGGGGGCAACTGAAGGAATAAATATCCTGACATCCTGCAGGACAGAAACCCATTGGGGATTCTGAAATTAAATAGGTAACACAGGGAAATAACTATGATCCACCATCTTTTGCAGTCAAAAATGAAGGCACTTTTGAACACCTCCAAAACTCATATAGTGAAGGAAGCAGTTCAGAGTAAATATTTGGTCTTACAAAACAATTCAATAGTATCTTGGAGTCAATGAAAATTACTACAGCTCTAACAAGAAAGTAAACCCTCCTGCCATCTTTCTGAGTAAATGATAGCAAAGCAGTGGATTTGAAAGGACAAAATTACCTGCTGTGTGTTTTAACAGGAACACACAACCACAGGAATTCACCTCTGTGGCTTAAGCAGGAGGGGACAGGAGCTGGCCCTTCTGAGCTGGGTGCCTACAGATCCATGGGCTGCTGCTCTGCAGAGAATTCAAAATCAAAACAGAAGATCAAATGTGCTGTACTACTAGCTTGTCATTGTGACGAGAATCCAAAATTTTTGATTATCCAGGCTGAAAAAAGCCCCAGCCACGTGGCCCGCCTAATTTGAGGACCATTTCTCATTTGACTCACAACACAGTAAACCACAATTTATCCTCTCCAAATACATTTTAAGCATCTTTTAAATGATGAACTTCCTTTACTGCAGCACCATTTAAATCTGAAGTACAGGTTGCATCCACGTGACTATATAATGCCTGTGTAGGTATCACCATATGCAGTAGCACAGACTGCTGGCTTCACAGCAACATGATGTTTAATACTCTTTAATTTTGCTTTATGCAGAGAAATTTCAGGCACCAGACTGAAGATACCAAAATTCTAAATAGGCATCAAATATTTTTTGATCATGAGCTCTGGAAGGTGGGACTGTCACTTACCACGTCTGCAGAGGCAGTTCTTGACTCCCAGGTTAATCACACACCTGGCTCCAGCACAAGGCAGGCTCCGGCAGTAGGGTTTGGTTTACTCTCAGTGCTGAGAAAACAAAGGTAGGGAACAAGCAATGGAGGAAGGGAAATTCCCAAGCCAGCTGTTCCTCAGTTCCCAAGGAGTTCTTGTGGCCTTTTTGAAGCCACACGTGGCCTTGCACTGAAGCAGCAAGAGGCTCTACCGGCCCTGGCAAGCTCCTAGAAGTAACACCTGAATAAAACGGTCAAGGACACTTCTATTGTTACATCATTAAAATCCCTGGGCTGTGGTATGGGTTGTTTCTATATATGGGCACAGAATGCAATAAAGAGGAACATTAATTAATTATTTGACACGTGAGTGATTGTGCTGCCAGGCACTGCAGGCTTTAAAACTTTCCTACAACGATCCTCTAACTTCTTAGAGTGAGTTTTATGCAGGAATTTCCTCCTCTCTTGAACCTGAAACCAGCTTCAGAACCTGCTACAGGGTTAGTAACAATGCATGTTTTCACATGGGGTGAAGTTCTAGTCAAGACTAGGGTGAGTTTTATATTGGACATGCTCTGAATGCTGAAGATTGACTGTTTGTTCCAGAGTACTTGACTGTAAATTATGGGAAAAGGAATAGGAGAATGGAACTGTCAAGATTTACAGAAGATCACTAGCTGTATGAAAGCAGATCATGTATCCTTAGCCCCTGCCCAAAGCTTGATCCATTAAAACCCCTACTATTTAAATATGTGATTGTTATGAATACCCTATAACTGCAAGTATTTTTGCACACGTTCACTGAGTTTTCATTTAATATGTCTTTCAATGGTTGAATAGGCAAGATGTCACATTCACATAAAAAATAATAAAATCACTTATGTGAAATGTTTTTCAGCCACTAAAAAATATTCTTCCTGGCTCTAGCTAATGTTCCTCCAATTTTCTTCCCTTTTCAAATTCCAGGGAGCAAAATCAGTAAAAATTTGTGTAATAACAACCTGATCTTGTGAGACATGGAGTTTCACAGTATAAGATAAAACCCACCAGTATAAGCTTGTTTAAGTTCATCATGGAAAAGAAAGAATCAGGAGAATAAAAAAATCTACACCTTTTTCTCCTACAGCCAAATATTTAGCTTTTCTAACTTAAAGCAAACACTAATTCAGTAGATTTAAGCAAAGTATCAATAAAATAAGGTGGGTACCTTATTATTGAGGCATGTGTTTTGATAGCAACTCTCCAGCTCCTTATTCAGATTCAATTAGACTATCTGCATTTTAACAAATGGTTTGGAGCCACTAAACAAAGATGATAAAAATGCCTATATGGAAATTCTTTTATATGATTTATTGAATTCAATCTGGGTTTTGTCCAGTTACAGGGACAGCACAACCTACTGAGGCAGCCATGGCCTCCCTCCCATTGCATAAATGAAATTTTTGAATTTACTACAGATGATGGGGCAAGGGAGAATCCCTGGAAAAAGACAGTGACTGGGAGTAAATAGCTGCTGCCAGAACAAATAATCCTGGCTGCAGTGCATCTGATGCCTGTGGAGGGTTGTGCTGGCAGCCCGTGTCCTGCGTGGTAGCACAGCCCCAGGCACCAGAGGCTGGGGCAGCCCAAACCCCCATTCCTGGGTCTGCTGCTAAGCTGCTGTGTCAGCTCAGGTGCTTGGACTTACAGGGTTTCTCCACTGGAAAAGGAGTGTGTAGACATTTCTCAAATACCTACCAAAGCAAGCAGAGGTTTGGCTTGTTTTATAATTAGCAGCTTTGAAGCCTTTCTGAGATCTGGAATGTGGAAAATGACACCAGTGGCCTAAACATTGCAACTTCAGTTGCCAAAACCGTATAAACACACATATATATCTATTGTGCTACTTATCTCATTTGCTGCCATGCACACATACATTTATAAAACACACTTTCTACATATACACATGCAGATCTTGTCAAAGGCAACTCAATCTTCGACTAACTTATTCGCAGCCACATCTCAAACAGAATTACCCAAGTAAAGTCATGTTTAAAAAATGTAATGTGCGTGTTTTGTGCATTAGGAGGAATATTTTAACACAACTGTCTTGTCTTGGTCACTCTTCTCTACATTCAATTAGCAAATATTTTTGTTTTACAGGAATATTCTGTAATGCTAATTTAAATATTTTTCTCATTGACTTGGATAAATATGGAAAATTATAAAGCACTGAAGAAGGCCAAATGATATACAATAACTGCTGAGATTTTACATCAGACAGGAAATATAAATAAGGAAAGATGGCATAATTGTTACATCACAGCTGCCAATAATTCACAAATATTAATAGTTCAAAATAGAATAACATTTGGTGGAAACTCATTTTTTGGGTCTGTAGTGACCCCTTTTAACATATTGCAAAGAGTTTCATATCCTGTTCTCCAAGGAAAACTTCACAGCTCTCAGCAGAATCTTTACTGCCTTCTAGTATTTCTGTCAGAATATTTATTAATTGTGATAATATTCATAATACAGAGAAGCTTACTATTTTTAACTCTCAATATTCCCCTCCATGTATTTTGGCTTTCTCCAATCATTATGTTTCTCCAGTTCTAGTAATTTTTTTCTTATCCCAGCATCATAAAGTGCCCGCTTTCCTTGAATGTTAAATCAAATGCTCATCTATGTTTATTATGAATGACATTCCAGACATTTGTTTCCCTGCTTGCTGGTCTTTATTTAAGTGGACACTTTACAGACAAGCAAACATGACATACCAATTTAGCAAGTTTTCTAGTAATTTTCACCTGTTTCAAATTTTTTGAAATAATATGCCTTTTTTTTTTCTTGTACCAGGTTTCTATTTTTTGAAATGTGTTGAATTAGATACAACTATTGCAAGTGGCCCATAAAATTACTGAGATAACAGTGAATAGCTTTGCAGCTAGAGGTACTACTTTCATTAGGAGACCAAATGAAGAAATTAATTCACATTAAGCTTTCAAGAAAGAAGAGAGATGGGTGTTGCAACATCCACCTTCTGTCTCAGAACAGAACCAGGCAGAAACAAACCTGATAGTAGGGAAAAAACACAGCTAAAAAGGGATAAGAACATAAGTAGAACAACTATGTATGCTCGCTGTCCTGTCCCAGGGTAACAAACTAGAGAGATACAAATTTCTCTCACTATTGTAGTGGTGTTGAGATTTTTTTATTTCTTTGAAGAAAATCTCCTGATTTTATTTTAAGCCACAGACAGGAAAGAACCACTAAACCAAGCACTTTTAAAGGCTGCTGCTGACAGCAGCTCTGTCTTAAGAAAAATTTGGCACCTTTAGTTCTCCAGACTACTTCACATTTTCATTTGATTTATCGAGGTCATCTTAACACCACTCAGTTCTGTAGGTACTTGATCCTGTCATCAAGGCAACGTATCACAAAGTGAAATCTGTGCAGACCCTTCCACAGGGTTGCTGCTCTCCTGCACTGTAACACATTGTACCTCGTAGTCCAGGAAATCTCCCTTCCATCCTCTGGTACTTGTCCATCAGCACCCAAGTATTTGAACTGCAATAGTTAGTGGCATACTAATGTAAAGGTCACATTATTAATTTTTTTCTTTTTGATTATGGGAAAACCAAGATAGGAATCTCGGAATCCCTGTCAGTCTATTTTTATAAAATACACAATAAGTATATTGCTGTCTCACTGATTGCTGGATTATTTGTTCTGAAAATATGAATAAGCACAGTATCTGGATACAAGGGTTATGTTTTTCTAAAAAATATTAAAATAAAAAGAAAACAGAATAAAATTCTTTAAATATTACATCACCACTGAAATTTGTGTAACAATATACCGTTGTGCAACAGTTATGGTATTATATGGATCTTCTCCTGGCTAATGTGCAAGCTTAATGCTAACTAACATTGTATTAAAGTTCTTTGATTTGACATTCATAAAACAAAGCCAAAACGAATTAAAACTCAAAATCAGTTTTACCAGTATTTCTATTAGTTCACAGGATTTTCAAGATGGGAATTGACCCTTTTTTACCTATCTTACATAGGGTCAGTTACAGCACTGATATTTAAATTCAGTACGACGAAGGAGATAGATTGAAGCTGTCAACAATATCAATGCCACCTTATTTCACATTCTATAATGGGAAACACCAAGAAATAATTAAATTCACTAACACATATACAACAGTAATGCTGGAATGAACCAGAAGATTGTTTCCCTAGAAAGTAACATTTTCACCAACCCAAAACCTCAAACAATTTGATTGCTTATAGTAAACACCTCACTGGTTACCGTGAGGCAGCACTGCCAGAAATTGGCTCATTTATGGGCTCAGCCACAAAAATTCAACAAGCAAGAATGAGCAATTAGATCCTGCCCCTAAATATGACACCTTGTATTTCTTAAGTCTCTGCACCATCACACTTTTGGTACATTAATGCAGATGGGAAGAGTTGCTTCACTCTCTGCTGAATTACTGGCACGTTTCTCAGAAAAATTCACCCTTGGTGGGCAATGGATATGGTACAGCTCTAAGTGCCCTACAACTCAGTGTTTAAGTGGGGGGAAGCTCTTTAAGCCAGGAAACTAATATATATTCCTGCACAGCAATCATACACCCTTAAATGAACACACTGTGTTCCAACAAAAAAATAAATTTAAAAAAATCTGGAGTAACAGTGTTTTTGTATTGCTGATTTTGAGAATTTCTCCATGGTAACTTGTTCTTCTTCTCGCGGTCAATATGATACATCCTGTTTCAATTCAGCAGATGTTTCCTCTTATTCTTTTCTCTAAGATTCATTATTTATTCTACATTAATGTATACTGCATTGTATCTGCCATCTGCTAACCTAGGCTCATAAAATATCAAAATCCTTTTATGCTCATCTGCAAGGTCCCTCAAAACTTAGTGCTTCTCCTAACTAAGCTCATCCACCTTTTAGGAATAAATCCTGGAAGCGCTGCCCAGGCTGGGAGGCCCCATGCCTGCAAGCAATCAAATATGCTCGCACTAGCCCCAAGGACAACTCATCATTTCTAAGGGTTCCAAACCTGCCCGCTAAGGGCAGCATCACTCTCATGTTTACCTTCATTATTTCTCAGACAAAATGAAATGGAGCAGCACAGCTGTGAGAAACACTCATATGTGTCAGAACCACCAATACAACAGGAATATGAATAGCATTAATGTCTAGATGGATAGTGTACATGAACATTTCTAGCTTATTTTAAAAACCTCTCACGTCGCGTCTTGTCTGGATTCTGCAGGCTGGAGTGAGAACCAGAAGCAAGATAAAGGAATGGACTTGTACTCTGATAATTACTTAAATTTAAAATACAGAAGCAGTCCCAGCAACAGAGAATGGCACAGAAAGACTCTTCCACTGATTTCTAAGCACCCTAATCAATTAATTCCTAAAGCACCTTATTTAGAGTAGGGTTGAAACTCTCTCTAGAAAAGAAAAGCATTTTACCAAAATCTCACTTCCAGTGTAAGCACTTGAATCATTGTGTTAATGAAGTAACATTTAAGATAAACCACCCTCCTCTTCATTCCCGTATTAGATAGCAAAACCTAGATGTTAATGCCAGATGATAGTCTCATCTTCAGCTATCCTAATTTCTGGCTTCCCCCCTGCCAGCTTCCCTGCATTTCAACAGCTGCATCTGCCATTTGCACCCAGAACATCTGGATACTGATTTTAGGTGACTCCTGTTGTGATGATTCATCTTTCTGGACTTTCAGGGTAGAGAAGTGGGGAGGGTGGCCAATACTGATGACACCTCCATGTTATGTTTGTTCCAAATGTTAGCTAGGAAGACAACTGCACAGAGAGGTTTCCAGAAACCTTGCACTCCCATTTCAACTCATCAGGTTTATTAATGGGCTTCCCTTGCAGCTTGTCATCCTGTAAGGTCTAACTCTGAATGCAGGAGTTCCTTCAAGGCTGAGCGGTACCGTCTTCTTAGGAAAGACAACCCCACAACTACCAGCTACTTTCTGCCAGACCTTCAGAGCACCTCTGGTCATTGCATGGCACTGAACAGCAGCACGTTCCAGAGCTTTGTGAAATCAAACATAACAAGAAAGAGGTTATCACCTCCTGCTACTATAATTAAAGTCATTTAATGCTTCTCCCAAGAGGATCGAGCAAGAGAGAGCAGTCAGTGAGTTCACTGGATGAAGAGTAACATGCTACTCACTGAAAAGCAGTAGCTTTCCTACCAACCCAGGGTGTCAGCAGGACCACAAATTGGAGGGAAACTGCAGTCTTTGAGTAGATCAGGGAGCTCTCATCACTCACGGTTCCTCAGGTACAGACTCCACTTTTGGCTGGAACCACAACTGCATAACACTTAATAACAGGGAGGAAAAACTCCAGAGAAGGGTTTCTTCACAGCAATCACAGGCAGTAGGTCAACAATCCTCACTGATTCTGGCAAAATACTGTGTTTGGACTTAGAGCATTTTGGTAAGTAAAAAACCCCAACTGTGCATTGTGTCAAAGGATAAACAACCAGAGCAAGTTCCAAATCTCACCTTTCTACTTTTCATGAGGCTCTGTTACGTACATGGTCAAGCAGAACCCAGATTTACAACACAAAAATGAGGAAAAAGAATTGGCACTAAATAAATCTTAGTATAAGAGGGAAAGTTTTTATATTAAAGGCCAAAACTGTCTTAAGTGGGGAAATACATCTTTTCATGTGAGACAAGATTTATCTCCTAAGCAATCATGCATAAAAACCTGAAAAAAAAACATGTAACAGAGAGGTATGGCAATCTGCAGAACTTCCTGTCATCAACCACAGCACTTTGTCTCTTTCCAAACAGAGCCCAGGGAAAAGTTGTCTTCTATCTATCAACATTCCAGAGTAATCTGTTAACCAATGAGATGAAGACAAGCGCCCCTATTTCTTCCCTTCATATTCACTGAATGCTCCTTAGTTGAAGATGCCTTGGATAAATCAGAAGTTTGAAGTTTGTGGCCACAGGTCACAAAGAATGACTGATTAAATTAGTCCTTAATTCCAAGGCGTGCTATAGACCTGTGCACATTATCAGAAAATTGAGGAGGTGTCCCCCCTGGGGCGGATGGGCATCGAGGTGGACGCATGGCAGGGCACGGGGTTTCCCTCTCCCTGTTCCATGGTCNAAATGAACATACTGTAGAAAAATTTGCTTCTCACTACATAATATTGAATGTAATTTTCTAAAAATTGAGTCTCTAGAGAAATTAAACATTACCTTATTTTTGCTCAACTGGATGAAAATTAAACCTTCAATTTTACTCAGGTATCTGAATTAGAGTATCTACAATTTTGCACCATGCAGTTAAAAGTAATCATCAAAACTAAATAAAGACACAACATGTTTGTCCCAAGAAAGAAGCCATTCAGTTATCCCCTGCTGCCAGCCACTTGTCCCCATGCTGTCCTCCTTGCCTGTGTGGCTCACTGGGGATGTGGTCAGTGTCCAGGATCAAAGTTTTACAGGGAAAAAAAGGGGTCAGTGCAGGATTGCCTCTCTCATCATCCAAGAGTGTTTGCTTAGGGCTGTCTGAACCAAAACAACTGTTCTTTAATCAAAGATGCATAACTGGTTTTAACATACCTCCCCACCCAATGTTTTATCTCAGCAGACATCTTTCTGGCATATAATCCTCGTTCCTCCTCTTGCCAAAAGCAATCCTCACACCCGCATCCCCCACCCCCGCCCTGAACACTTACGTTTAAAGACACTCATGATTTATTTTAGAGGTAGAACACCTGAGTAGAAAATGAAACATTTACAGACTACTTCTGAAAAACTTCAGACAGAAGCAAAAATACCTCTGCCTCTCAGCACAGCGAACAACCGCCAACACCTGTTCCAAGAATTAGAACCAAACTGGTTTTGTTTTTTAATACATAGTTCAAACACAGTTTAAAAAACTCAAGAAAGATAGATGTCTTAGCAAGACAAAGAATTTTGAGAGAAACTTCATAGAAGTTGGAAGTATTTGTTGGCCTAGAAAGTACAGAGAAAATAACTTGTGTATCACCTACAACCTGCACTTTATCCATGCAGCATAAGCTTCCCAGAGGCTCTTAACTCCATCATCCAAAACACAGAAACACAAAGTTTTCTAGAGCTCCTAGTAGGACTTGAAATATCTGATTTAAATGGTCAAACAATTTCCAAATACACAACAAATGGACAGAAACTTTCCAGAGGGAGAAACGTTGGCTTTGGGGCACAAAATAAATGAATGTGCAGCAGCTGGCAGATGTATCCAAGAGACAGAGGAAGACAGAAGTATAAGCTATGGTAGAGAATTCTACAGAGAGTCTGTAGAAGAGTGACTTTTCCAGACACTTCAAAGACCAGAACAGATTCTCCTCCAGTTTGGGAGCCCTTGAATATATAACTGAGTTAAAGCCTGGGTTCTGCTCCATGAAAGCTTCAGTGATAGAAGTCAAACACTGCCATGCCTCAGGGCTGGTGAGCTGCAAGGGAAGCCCAGAGCTTGGCCTGCACTGCTCTTCCCAAGCATGGAAAGCAAAGCCAGAGGCAGACACGAGGTCTACTTCAACCTCTGTCATCACAAAAAGGGAGACAACTGCAAAATGGTACAAGTCTAGAACCCTAAAATGAGGAACTGCCCCTCAGTTACAGTGCGCATGTCAGGGGAATTGATCATCAGATGAATCTGGAGTGGAACCTCTCCAATGGAATGGGCAGAACAGTACTACCAGTAACTGTGGAACAGTAATGGCTCAGCACTGTCCAGAGACAATCACTTGTTATTTAGAAAAAATTATTTTCTTCCTCTTGAAAGATGTAATTCCTTTCTTTTGCTTTAGAACAGGCATGATAGGGTATTAGACAAGTTAAAGCTAAGCTAGTGTAGCTGCAGAAAACTTATGGTTTAATTGCAATGCTAAGAAACATAAAAGAAGGTTGCTAAAGCAAAGTTATCTCTGCTGAGCTCTTGGGTAATTTTACACCTCTGCTTTGCCTCTTGCACACTGCCTGCTGCAGGGTAGTTTAGGCTGGTGTTTGCACTACTGAATGCAACACAGGACCAAAAAACAGGCACACAGGGAACCCAAACCAAGTTTGCCATGGGACACTTAACTTCAATATTCCTTGAATTGTTATGATTTTTAACAGTATGACCTTAAAATTGCATTAGTACAATTTCTTGCTTTGAAATATGTAGTCATTTTGCAGAACTTAACATGCCTTCTTGTAAACATCATAATTTTTATCCTTCCTCGGGCAACCCATCCCTCCCAGCTTTCAAGCATCCACATCTAACAATGTGCCCTGCATTTGACAGGTTGCTTTGTTACTTGTTCAGATTTATCATTTCATGAGCATTTAGCCCCAAGGCACCATCTCAGCCACAGATCCATTTACTTATAGTCTACAAGAACTCGTAAGGCCCTGCCTGCCATGCGAGGAAACACAACAGTTGTTTCATGTACATTCAGTGCTAGAAGGAAGAACTCACCCATTTCTTTCATTTCTTTAGCCTGATCCACAACTTGCACAAACATTTCAGATGGGCTAAGACTAGAGTTGTTATAATCATAGCTATAAATTTTAAAGGGTTATATAATACTTACAATCATAGGTTGTAATCTTTGATTATAGTTGCACATGATTAAAAAAATGAGTTTCTAATAAGTGTTTCCTTAAATGTTAGACATTGCCAAAAATAACACCTGGGTATCACAAACTTGCATTTACAAATGTACTTAAGGGGTTTTCAGAAGCTTTACTGAAAGGTAAATAAATAAAGGTCTTTTTATCCTTCTTCATCCTATTCTGATTTGGAAACTTACATCTCTCATCTTGAGTAGAACACATCCACTACTATACACATGACTGCGAACTAGGGCCATAACACAGGTGAGGTTTTTTTATGTTTATACATAACTTTCAGGGTAAAAAAAAGAATGAAAGAATGGGGAATAACCTAGCCATGACACACCTTCATTTGGAAGTGTGCTGGGTAAAGATATGTTAGAATTTTATCACCAAAGCCCTCAGAGGAAGATATCAACACGTTAACATCCTTCTAATCTAAAAACCTGCCTTTTACATTGTCGTGATTCATCAGAAGAAAGAGGGGGTTGTGTAGGAGACAGCGTAGCAAGGATATAGTTGTCACTGTACAGATCCATGAGAGTTTAATACATTTTCTCATTTGCTTGCTGTCCACCAGCTCACAGACATTGCCATGACCTGCTACACGTAAGCAGAGCAATTCTGGAGGTGTATCTTTGTTCATCACTTACATATCCCATCGCAAAAGGCATAGCATTCTATGCAGAATCATTAGAATTAGTTTTGTCCAGCTAGATTAAGTACAGAATTAAGTACAGAAGTTACTCCAGAGTAAGTTCAGCGCTACAGTATGTACGTGTTTGTGTGTGTGTGTACATATGTCATGGGTGACTGTATGCTGTTATATCCCCTATANATTTGGCTAAACCAGTACAATATATATATGTCTCTTTATGTGGTGCCTTTTTCAAAACACACTTTACAGAGTAGTAATATCTATTCATTGTTGTTGATTGTTGGATTTGAATGCAATGACATGCAAACAGGACAAGAGAAGGGTATTTTTACAAGGAAAAAAAATGTTCTTTTGGAAACGTTGCCCTTTTGGTTATAGCATTTTTCAGAAACAGCAGACAGAGTCTCCTTGGAAGAGCTCACTTGAATGAGATTTAATGCAATGGAGTTACCTATCATGGAAAACACGAAAAAGCACAATGTGGCAAAGAAGAAACACTTTCGAAGAAACACTAAATAGTTTAGCCAGCTGTATTATGATACTAACACAACCTAATAGTCCTTTGCCATGAACACTTCATTCACACCTTCGCCCACTTTATTGCAGCCTTCATCTTCCCAGCCCTCCTCACTCCCTCATCATGGAAACAGCTCATCAAGAAATGTGTGGCAGCTCATCTTCTCCCATTTCTTGGGTCACACCACTGCCATCTTCACATACTTTGACTTGCTTCATTATGGTTATTAAGAGAAAGTTGTTACTTCCCAGAGATGGAGGCACCAGGGGGAAATCAGAGATGAGCACACCAGCCCTATCTCCCAGCCCTGACAGAGGCTGTCCTTGGGCTCTCACCTCAGCTGCTGACTTGGTGGGAAATGCTCCTGCCCTGAGCCAAGGCCAAACACAGCTGGGCCATGGGAGATGGCTGGTTGCAGGCCAGGGAGGGGAGGGAAGATGCTGTAGGTGTGCTGACAGGTAGCTACGTTTTTTGCAGCAGAGGCTCTGGAGGCCACCTCAAAGTGGTTCAGAAGCACCAACTGGATCTGCACTATCTAGATGGTTTTCCTCCAATTTTCCTAACTTGTTTAGCTTGGTTTGTCCACATACAATCATTACTTATTTATTATATATAGACTGTCAAATATGGGGCCTTTGAGGAGGAAAAAAAAGGAGTTTGTACTGCCGACTGACCTACATTCCCAGGAATAAAGTTTCTCTTCCTTTCAAGTTGGTTGTATTTGGAAGAAATATCCACAAAGTATCCTGTGTTTGGGGAAATAAAGTCAACTGATTCTCTATTCCCATACAGCTGGTATTTTTTCTGAGGTTGTTTTTATAAGAATTTTATTATTTTCAATGTAGTTCTGAACTGGAGAACATTATTTGCTGAGGAATTCCCTTCATAATTTGAATTTAAATAATCTAATAGATCTGAAGAATAAATAATGGTGGATATAATTTAGGGTATCTAAAGAAAAAAGTCTGCATCAGGACCAGCAAAGCAGGATGCTCCCATGGTATTGCTGCACTGCTCGGACAGGAATCGTCTCTCCATCCACAAATATGGTGCTCTGATACTGCTGGGGCATCTTTTCTAGCTTGTCAACAAAGCTAGGAATTCCTGGCCTGTGAATTTAAAAATATCCCTGTCCTACAACAAATAACTGAATTCTTTGACTTTCTGAAATGCAGAAGCAGGAGGTTTTCTCTTAATGAACAACCTTTAGTACCACAAGAGTCTGTCCAAATGGTGACTCACTAGATGCTATTTTTGAAAGCATCAAGATAGAAATTCAGAATATTAACTTAACAGTCTTGTTTACTGAACTCTGTTATACAGTTTGTGGAGAGGATTTTTTTATTCTCTGGTTTACTATGTTTTTATATTTTGAAATATTAAAATGTTTGTTAAACACGATTCATTTGCACGCTGTTCTGACAGTAATTTATCCTACTTACATCATCCTTGAAAGGTTCTTCTGACACAAGTGTCTGATCACTAGTCCAACGATATCCAAAGGAGGGTAGGGTAACACCTAAGAAATCACGACTTTAACATCACTGCACACTCCATACACTCACTCAAAAGATTGCATAGAGCAAACCTGGTTTTCTCTAACAACTCTCTCCAGTTGTGTTTACACCATAAATTTTACCTGGAGGGTCAGTGTAAGGAAATCCATCTATACATTTGGTTTTTTCTGCACATATTAAGTGAGTTTTAAAGAGGCAATAATGCTACTGGATATTTACAATTTTTATTTTCCTTAACCAAGGTATAAAAAACAGAGGCACGTTTACTCCTTCCCAGTCACCTTCTATAATAATTTAGGTGTCATTGTGCTTCAAATTGCCTATTTTTTGTGGGCCTAACTCTATTATTCCTTTATTATTATTATTTGAAACCACTCCCCTATTCTTCCTCTGCCACTTTTAATACTTTTTCCCTTCTTCACTATCACAATTCTTGTATGGTAATTTCTCACTTAAACTGAAATTAAATGGTTTCCTAAAAATACGTTCCTCTCCTAAGCCTTTTAGACCCAGGCTACTATGAAAAAAAATGATAGTAAATTAATTGAACAAAAATTTATCACCCATCTCTGATCTGTCCTCTCTTTGTTTGGAGATGGACAAAACCTTTAGATAGAACCAGCTGAAGCACACAGTTGTTTCAGCTTTCAGTAATGTTTGAGTGATGACCAATAACTTGCTGATGAGACAGGGGAAGCCACAAAGTTGTCACGTGCCAGGAGCTCTCTGAGAGCTCAGATGTAGCAAAAATAAAAAGTGCCAAGAAAATAAAATATGAAGGTGAAATTTAAAACCTACTTAAGCTGTACAACAGACTAAGTCACTCATTATTCAGTGTAGCAGAATTACCTGATCTCCTCGGTACTAAAACTCGATAGGTGACTCCTTAATGTTTCCAGGAAAAGTCCCCTGTGCATTAACCTTAATTACCCACACATATGCTTATAGTAGACAGGCATCTGCTCATCAGCTGTGCCCCAAGACATGTAGGCTCCAGCAAACAGCCTAGATTTGTCAAAAAACAATGAAAACCACGATGTGGCCAGTGCTGCAGTATTGGCAGCAATGGTGGAAGCACATGTATGCATTTTACACTTCCAACTACTGGATAAGCATTTTTTTAAAAGCAAAAACTGTCTTGGAAACAGGGGATGGGCAGATAAACACTCCAATCCCAACCTTCAAGCTTGGCTCCACCTTTATTTGTTCCATGACTGTTGAGTTCTTGGTTGCAGAGTAAGTCCAACTCAGCTTAAAGAGTGGACACTGCTTACAACTTTGCTCTCCCTCAGCTGAGATGCTCACACAAAACGTGGCAGGCTGACATTCATGTCTGGCTCTCTCCTCTGAGGTATCTGTGCTCCTTATACAACTGACATACCAAGGCAAGAAGGCAGGATTTTCCATTCCGTGTCTCCAGAGATGTGGGTCTCCAAAAACTGCCCAGGCAATGCAGGTAGTTACACTGGGCTGGATGGGAGAGGATCACCCTCCTGGAAAAGCCATCTAAAATTTTGGTGGGGCAGCGCCTAGATGAGACACCTAAACAAAAGACTAGGAGCCACCCCAACGCGTGCCCATGCAGTCCCAGGAGAGCCAAGTGACAACGGCTGTGCATCACCCATATCTTAAGCTTTAGTTATTTTAACATCTGGAACAGATGTTAGTGTTACTTATTCCTGCTCACTCAAAATTAATGTGTGCTATATCATAATGCTCTTGAGGGAGAATCAACTTTTTTGATATTTAATATTAAACACGGAATAAAGCTGAGAGTCTCTGAACTACTTTAGCCACAGAAACTGACTGCTTGCATTCTTTTCTAGGTCACTAAGAATATTAATTAGGAATGCCATAAACATAAAACATTGGGGGTTTTTTTCAGTGCAAATTTTGGACTGAATTTTCAGAGGAAAAGCATCGAATTAGTTAATTGAACAAAGATTTTTCAATTTCTACTGATCCTGAGATATATAGTTACCAAATGCAGTGAAAAGAGGAAAGTAAAATAGTTTAAATTTTCATATCCCTATCACCCTGCCAAAAAAAATCCCTTAGTTTTACTAGTAGACGTAACCTGTAATGAGGCAAGGCAGTCACATCAAATTAACAGTTTTTGCCTTCATACCTGCATTTCAGTTTTTGTGTTGAATGAGTCAGTGTCAATGAATAGATATAGTTCTTAAAAAATTAAAGAACCACTACCTAAATAAGCAGAAAGACAAGAAAATAACTTTCCAAATGCTCATTTTTTCACCTTTTTTCACATGCTTAGGTTTGTAAGTATCCAAGGAGAAAGAGGCCTTGCTTTCAATCTCTCCTAATATTTGTTTTATAAAATACCTTAAAAACTCCTCAACCCACAAATCTGTAAATGAATAGTCCTGTTAAATTTGCATGAATTAGAAATGTGAATGATGGCTGAAGGACAAAAAAAAAATCCAGGAAGAATTTTCCCCATGCAGTGGCATGGATTGAGTTACATTATCTGAAGTCTATTGCAAGCAAATGATGGAGAAGGAATGGTAAGTTTTATCCAAAATACAACTAAACCCATGCTTTTACTAAAAAATATTGATACAAAATAAATGAGTTCTAGCTTCATCTCCTTTACGTTGCTGGTAGATTTTCTATACCTAATGCAAGTGAAAAGTCACTGCAGGTTCACTGAGCCTCAGGAAATGCATTGAAGAGGCATAAGCCCACTGCAGAATGTTAATATAGTCTACTTCTTTTTTATTAATTTTATACTGCAATCTTTTATGTCTACTTACATTTATTTACAAATTATTTTCAAATTTGAAGCTTAATAAATTAGATGTATTTGTATCCTTCTAACAAATGCATGGTTAAACACAACAAATAAGAACCCCAGCACTGGAGAATGCAGGCACAAAGTTTCAGTGATTAAAGTACACTGATAGAACAATGCAAAATACCATTTATTCACTTCAGTGAGCAACAGGTCTATGTTAAAAGACAGACAAATACATACGACCAGTCCTCAAAAGATGCTCAGAAGAATGGCTCGGCTCCATTTATGTCACCTGTCAGACCCAGAGTCTGGCCCAGGCAATTTCACTCAGAAAATTGAAACGTACCGGATATTTGAACACGCAGATGCAAGATGTAATTTTATTCAGTAACTGGCACTCAGCTCCCAGTGTTCTCAAATGTGGTTTTTTTGTTACAATCCAAACTTAAAAGCGTAAAAATTTCTCCGTTCTTGTCACAGCAGAGTGAATCCTGTTATCAATACAGATAACGCTGGGGCATCTTCCAAGAATCAGTTGCAACTCTGCTGTCCTGAGATGTTTGGCATCAAGGAGCTTTATCACAGGGCAAAAAATGTGCCAAAAATCCCTAAAAATCATTAATAATAAACCTCTCACCATCCCCGGGGATTCAGGGTGAGAACTTAATTCAGAGAGGTCTTGAGAATTCAAATTTGGAGAGATTCCAAACACTTAGACCCTGACACACACTTTTAAAATGCTTTTAATTTAAATATGCATGTACTTCACATAAGCGAACGCTTCATAAAACCTAATTTTTGCTATATGCTTAGCCTGCTGGCAGGTTAGCATCAGATAAGACAATAAAGTGTACATTTCGTTTTGTTATTATGTTTGCATTGTTTAATATATTTTCACAGTACTTTCCCTCAGAAAATAGCAGAATAATTGCATGTCATTGTGAGTCATAGAAATAGATAACATTTGGTATATGAGATTACCAAACAGTTGAAAAGTATAACATCCAAAATCCTGATTCAGTGAGTTGTTTAAAAGTGGTCCTTTAGTTAAATAGAAGTGTTTTTGGAAGAGACTAAAATTTATGTTCTTAAACACTTGCTAAATCAGGCTGACCTGATAAAATTTACTGCCTGTACTATCAGAACTGTTATTACCACCAGTGAAAGAACGACTGGGATCTCAAACTACAGCCTTTAACTGCGCCAAAATACAGACAACTGGTGACCCATTCAGAATATTTCAGAAGTGCAACTGAAAAAGCTATGCCATTTCTAGGGAGCCATTTTACAAGAAGATTTATGGTAAGAATGAAAGCTCATGCCATCCTTTTTCATCCATTTCATCCATTTTTCCTTTTCCAGGAGATGAGATAAGCAGCCGCTGATGTGGCGGGGGGGCTGCTGGCATAGACTAGAAGAAATTGTTACAACTGATGCACACAATTGAGCTGATACTGCTATTCTCACCACCCCCTTCCCCCTGCCTTTTTTTAAGGAACATTTTTCACTACACCAAATCGGAAACATGTAAACATGAATACCTGAATAGCTATATTCTAATTAAATCATTAATAACATGAACCAGATACCAATCCAGTCATGAAGTACTCCCTGAAATTTGAGACTACTTCAAGAGACTACTTCAAGTAGTAAATTTTTTTAGATCATGTCTCTCTATATTCTCCATAAACATATCTCTAACAGTTGCATCAGTAATTTTTACTGAATTCTGATGTAGTGATATTAATCATATTTTTTAAAATATATAAATAACATAGCCACAGATATGGTTACAGACATAGACAGAGATAGCCCCAGCCATCCAAGAAATCATCACATGAGATTACTAAATCTGGTCACACACTTCCAGAGAAGTAATAAGCATTTTGTTTTAGCTTTAAATCTTGTGTGTTCTTCAAAGTCTTATTCTGAGATATCAACTAATCAGAGGCTTTTATCTTTGAGAGGTGAAATAATTTCTGTCCATCATCACTTGAATTTTTTGAGCTGTTTCTTGTACTTGTATATGCATCAGATACAAATATTTTCCTCCCATAAACCTAGCATAAATTATAGGGAAAAAAGTAAAACAATATCACTTTACTTACATGCAAGTTTTAACCTTTTCTATTAGATACAAAAGTGCATGTAAATAATTATGAACGATATTTTTTTCAATAAGAAAGGCCAGTTCCTAAGAACAAAAATGTGAGAATGTATAAAGCCTAAAAAGGAGTGGATTAGATTTTCTGAATTACCTGAGGGTTTATTGAAGACACAGAGCACAATGACACTGAACAACGTCTATAGTGTTTTACTGTTCCCCTAAATGTCTGAACAAAGAAAAGCCCATGGAAAGAAAAACAACATAGGTTGGATCCCTCTCTATTTCTCCCTCATAAAAAACCCCTACACATGCACATTCACTCAGTGATTGCTTTCTAATCTCATCCTTGTTACCAGAAGGAAAACTTGCAGATGAGAAGTTCATTGCAGGGAGGTTAAGCAGATGGACCCAGAGTTGGTTGAGCTTCGCTCTTTTTCTGAAGGCCCTTCCAGTTCCTCTACCCATCTCCCTTCTATTGCCAGCATCCTCTTTTAAGTGGCTGTTTAGACACTTCTCCTCAGTGTTTTCCTTATGCCCTCCAGACTGTGATCAAAGGCCCTGCTGCATCCCTTAGCAGGCAGGAGTCATTGCTCTCTTGGCTGCTGGTGTTGACAGCAATGACTACGGGTGCCCCTGAAGCACTGAAAAAGCAGCAGGAAAGTTGATCTGAGAGGAGAGGATCCACTGGTAAAAAAAAAAGCTGAAAAATAATGCATGTTTAAGATATCACTACTGCTCTTTCCCTAGCTTCATTGTACTTATTCATAAAAGTCAACAATATTGTCATCAGATAACCTCTCTGAGGAAGATCTACTGCTAAAGCCAAAATCAGAGTAAATAATTATGAAAAAAATAAAATTGCTTTTTCTCTGGATGCATCCTATCCGTTGTCACATTCAAATAGCCATTTTTTAAACACAGCCTTTAAAAGTTCATTTTTGCCCCTGCTACTTGCTCTGCCTTTGCCTGATGTCCTGCAGCAGCTCCCTAATCTCCCACTCAAAATTGGTCTGTAGCTCTTGAACTCAGCTCAAGAGGAGGTGGCTTGGCAAGCCTCTGCCTTGCTGCTGAAACAGGGGTAGCTCCCTAGTGAGAGCAGAAGAGAACAAAGGAGCCTGTAACGCTTCAAGAGGACTACAAGGAAACGCAGGAAGGAACTCATTCTTCTTTGGAAGCAAAAAAAATAAAAATTTCTGATCCAAACAGTGAATTAACATTATTAAGCAATTTCTTTGTTGCAGCACAGCAGTCAGAGCAGCAACACAAACAGGCCCCAGAGATGTAGGCAATACATATCTTGTACACACACACACACACACACACACAAATACATAAAACTTAGCAGTGCTACTTTGTGCTTTTGAAAGCAGAAAAAATAACAAGTAGTCCCACCAATTAGACTTTCAAAAGAGCATAAATAACCCGTGTGTTCAAACTCCACAAAGTTGCAATGAAGTTAACTGCCTTACTCCTCTTGAGGCTTCTGTAACCTACACTGTTACGCAAAAACTTAGTGCAGATTAGACAAATCATTATGATAAATGAGGACCAATTCAGAAACATTCAGGAAAAAATAAAATCATTAAGATATTGAACTCTACCTTGAGATACTGAAAACAAATTACTGCTGAATTCAGTGTTGATGTGGAAGCTCTGCATATTGTGTACTCACATGTCAGGGCTTTGGCAGGCAGAAGGTGCACCAGAAAGTTGTCCCTTCCCACATCACTTATTAATCAACCGGATGCGTATGAGAATGAGAGACCATCCAGTGAGATGCAAAGTTCCTGAGACTGCATTTTGTCTTTTTCCTCAGCAAAAGAGGATGAGTAACTGTAAAATCTTGTCTTTCCCCGTCCTGTTTCCACCACCACCATTAGAACTCTGTGAATGAAGACTTAGTGTGTAGAGATTTAATCTCCATTGGGCATTTGCTTTATTCCCCTGACTGTTCTTACAAAGCAGACACAGTGAAAGTGACTGCTGACTCCTCTGTCTGGGCATTAGCTCAGAGGCAGCAGCGACCAGGCCAACAGACACAAGTTATGCACCAGGCAACTATTGTGCCACTTCCAGCGTGAGGCCACTTGAACTGCATCTGCTAATCCCACAGTTTTGCATGCCCAACCCAGACAAAGCAGGCGAGGCTGCACCTAAATACCCACCTTCCCTATAGATACAAAGAGGACTTCCCTTTCTAACCCCAGGGATTGAAATCCGTTGTGCAGTTTCATTTGATGCTGTCTTGTTTTTCTTTCTGAGAAAATCAGTGCTTACAGTGTGCCAAATAAACTTCCCCCATGCATAAGTACAAGGGAGATTAAAAAACTGAAACGGTCAAAATATTGTCTCATCCCCACTGAATAAGATCTTCCAGCGCTGGAAAGCACTGCTGTAAGAGTGACTTCCCCTGCACTCCCTTCCCTGGACATTCCAGACAGCTAGGGTATATGAAACACTTTAAATTACTAAAACCTCCAGGCACCCTGTGGACAATCAGTGCTGCCTCCATACCTCATAGGTCATACACTTAAAATCTGTAACAAGGGCCAATAACTTCTCAATGAAGATATTCCAAATATCCAATAAAAATGAAAGATTATGGAATGGCATCCAGAATGCTCCCTGTCCTCAGGGAGGCAAGGTCAGCATGGGCCTTCCCTTGCTAAACACACTGTGCTTTCATAACTCTCATTTATATAGACTATATGAAATCACCTGCTTATGAGATTTAAAACCCACATTTCTTCTTAACCAAAAACATAAGTGGACTAGAGACAAAAATAGTTCATACTAGCTAATGATAAAGGCACCCACAGATCACAATAAATGCAGTTTTTATTATTAAAATGTTCAAAGATCAAGAATTGAAATAACCAGTTACACTACTGACATCAATTAAGTATCCAAACTCAGTTTCTAGATGCTACATGGAAGCACACACTCACAGAATGTAGTGCCCTAGTTTCCCTAGGATGTCTGTGTTCAGGGGATCTCTATATTCACCTAAAGCAATGCAATAGGACTATTTTAAAGTGCAGAGCTTTGAACAATTTTTAATGCTATTACTCAGCTGCACTGTAACAAGTTATGGAAATAAAGGGGACTTGCAGTAAGCTCGAACAGGGACACACACTTAAAGTGTGAGGCTGTACACACATGGCCACACATCTGTGTATTAAACCTAATTTACACAAGATACTACCCACACCACATAAATACATAAAATCGTCTAAAACATCTTCAGTTTTCAGTGGATAAAGCTAAGAAAGGTAAAGAGATTTCGTTCAACTACGATTCTCTTTTCCTTTTCCTTACTAACCAATGCAACCAATTGTGCCTTGCCATGGAGGAAGCTTACAGAAGGCAATTTCAAAGGAGAACAAAAAGGCTGAGGGAGAGAAGGACACAATTATGCAGCTAATGCCTCACACTGGCACAGTCAGCAGCAGAGGACAGACATCCTTATGACAGGATTAATACTGTCTGTACCCCCTCACCATCCTCCCCCTCTGAAGTGCATGGCCGTGTTCAGAGGATAATCACAGGAGCAGGAACGAAAATATTTAGCAAATGTCATCAGCATTGGGAGAGGTGTCATCTTTACATCACCAACACAGTGGGGAGAGGGGAAGGCAAAGATATTTCTAAAGACCAAGCAAACCATGCCTGATTAACACATATTTGCAGCACCAAGAACTGGAAGGTGGAAATAACAGCGATGACAGGTTTGACACTGAACAAAAATTAGTTGAATGGTTCATGAAAATACTGTGCATATGTGCACACTTGCCGTTTATATCCCTGCATGCTTTTGCATGATTGTTCTACTTTCAAAGCATTTCAGTCTTTACTGAAACTTTTCCATAGTCCAGGTTATCCTTACATAAACCATAAATTTGTAGATGGCTTTGTGCCTTCCAAACTATTATTTTCACTAGCTTCTATAAATAATAAGTCCATGCTTGCAGAAATTTGTCATTTAACAAGTTATTTATTAATGAGAGGCCATCAAGTTTGGTTAGTTAAAAAAAATTTAACAGTCTGGTTTAATTACATCAAGCACAGGAACTGAAGGGGCCTGAATGCACATAAAATACTCCGTTTGCTCATAAACACAGTGTAAGAAAATTCATAAAGTTCTGAAGTATTGG
>VYZQ01017851.1:6629-17516 GCA_013400655.1 Mystacornis crossleyi
TAGCCAACTGTCTTGAGGAGCTCTAGACTAGAAGACCATGCAGTTATTTTTAGCATCCCAACTTAAAAACAAACAAGCCAACAAATAAAATTTAATCCAGGTAATTGATAATGTGTGAAATAGATGATCATTCTGCTCCTTGAGGACACTAAAAATCTAGACAACATATTTACATTTTTATCTTAGGATAAAAGAGACCTTCAGTGCTTTTCTTTCCACAGTATGGATGTAACATATCATAGAGAAGACAGTGGCCCAAAGAGATCTCAGGTGGTACAAAATTTTAAGTAACAATTTGGGATAAAGNACTCTAGCACAGACACGCACATTTCTCTTGAGTCCCTGCCATACATGACTATATTTGTTAAGCCTCAATGCTCAAATGATGGCTGATGATTTCACTAGCTACAGAAAATATTAGAATATTCTTTTTACTCCAGAGATTTATCTTTCTTTTGCAAAGCAGAGAACAACTTCCACACAGATCTACAAGAAAAATTGGAAGCCTAATATTTTGAATTCAGAACTTTTTTCAGTAAGACGTAACTTTCATCAGGCAGCCAGAAATGCTGTTCACAGGGCATGCAGAAAATAATTTTTTTTAAAAATGCAGGGAGAAATTATTTTCACTAATATAACAAGGACTTTTTAAAGGTCCAGAAAATATTTCAAATCTTTTGAGTTACATTTTTTAGCTATTACACCTGCCCAAGTTCTCAGGGTTTGCAAACATAGCTAACTCTGTCAACACTCTTATGAGAAGAATATTTTTAAAGTGTTTAATTTCTCCCACAGCCCATTTAATTGCTTTTACTCACTGTTTATGCAAGATGTACAGACAGGAAAAGCTGAAGGTGTGTTCAGAAACTCCACTAAAACTCTTAATTACACAAGTCACTGTTAAATGTATGACTTTAAAAACAGATAAATACATTGTTAATCAAATCTTTTACAGATATCTCAATCCTGTTATAAGGAAAGACCAAATAATTTTCAGGCAAGTGTATGCCCTTTCTCCATAGGTATTACTAAGCACTAGGAAACACCTGGTGCCCTCTTGCTCACTGTTTTTTCAGCAACTAATTATGCTCGACAATTTGCACGGAGCATGAAGAACCGTTTGAATTTGAACGTATTCAGAAAGTGTTCTCTGCAACTGATGTCTCCAAATGCAGCATGTCCCATCCCGCAGATTCAAATTAAAGACCTTATAGCAGTTACCCACCCACTGCTTACCCAAATAAGAAGTCTCTACCTGTCAAATCTAGCTAGTAGGTTATAGACAGAGAAAATGAATCTAGCAGCCTAATCTAATTTATGAATGTACATAATTATGAAAAACTGAATGAAGCTAAAAGAAGAAAATTCCAAGTGAATGACAGAGTGCAGATCAATTCCCAAGTAAAGCAGTGCACACCCAATGGTTTACCACAAATTAAATTTGACTGGAAAAAAATGAAAAAAATTACTCTTCTGGCAAGAAATAGAAGTGATGATCTAGCATATCCTATGAGCCCATGATTAATTGCCAAAAAAGTCCTTTACATATTAATAACTTTCCATTTTTGATTCTCTTGAAATGTGCTTTGCTTTTGAAAACAGAGGTGCTTTCAATGCTGTAATAAAAACAATAATAAAAAAAAAAGTTGTCCTCAACAAGAAAAGTATATTTCATAATTAAAAAGCTAGATATAGCCTCATTTCTAATTTGGGGGTCAGCCTGGATGACACAATGGCCATTTCTGGCTGGACTATCTACAAATACGTAATTGGAGTGTAAATTATTTTCACTATATAAATAGCTCCTGATGATATCACAATTTGTAAATAGCGTAGTTTGTTTTCCCAGAAGCAGCTTTATGCTAGCTGACAGCTCTGAAAAGTTTCTGCACTTGATTATGCCATTTTCCTCTTTATAGCTCACTAGGAAACCAGATGTCATGTGCCCAGTATGAATTGGGTCTGCTTTTCCAAATGTTCTCTTCCATCCATGACATGTAACTACCTTTAACATCATGGATGGGGAAGAAAGCTGCTTGCACATATATGCATTATTTTTAAGTCTTTATTTTTATGTAGCTGCAATAGTGTATTTCACAGCTGGCTGATGAAACACGCTAGAATTATTTTGAATTCCTCAGTGCTCCTTAATAGGCAATTAAACCGAAAATAGAAATGACCATATGTGGTCAGGTGCATCTCTGCTACTGTATTATACTGTAATATTTAAAGCAGAATATTTAAAGCACACGTTGGTGCAGCTGTGCTAATGGCTTTCCAAACTTCACTACTCAAACTTGCCCTAGAGAAGCCTTAACAATCCATCTGTTTACTAAGATTTTTCCATTAACCTTTCCAGTATCATGGCATCTTTTTAACTTGCTTAGTGATTATAATAACAGTATGCTGTATAGTTTATATCTGAAGACCTTTAAACACATAAAAAGTATTATAGAAACCTTCTATCCTTCTCAAATAGTAAAATAGTATTAAGAAATGGCTTCGAAGGAGAATATCCTCCTTTTCTACCTACAGAAACCGAAGTTAAATGCATCACAGAAAAGGCTAGAAAACCCTGTGCTGAGATACTCCAGAAGCTGGCACAACATATGGCAAGATGAAATGGGATGAGTCTCTGGGGTAATGTGGTCCCTCAGAGAGAAATCATCTTCTGTTACCTTGTAAAAATTGCCTTTTCTTGAAAGACTAGAGATTGTTGTATCCACCTCCCTTCATCCTCAAGAAGAGACAAAACTGTTACTACTTTCGTGTCTGTTCCTTAGGCAAGAATGCATGAGAACAAGACCTTACAAAGGACCCAAACAGAAGGGAGGGCTTTTTACAGAAGGAAGTATAAGAAAATATACATCCATAAACAGTACTATTTTTAATACAAACATTTTCTTCTTTGTGTCCATAGAGAAAGAAAGGGGGAAGGAGAAAGATATATAACATTTATCTACTAATGTGAATATTTTTAAAGTGAAGCTCAGTTATAGAAAAGTCTTATAGAAATTATAAATAGTTTATATTGTACGTAGCAGTTTTTGGAGAAATATCTGTGGAGTCCAGCTGAGTTAGATCTTACCTGATTCTGTAAGAATTGTCATAGGGAGGAAGTAGAAGCACGTAGGCTGACATAACCGTATAAACAAGTGGGGCTATCTCTAGGAAAAAGAGAACACTGGTCATAGGAACCTGCAGCATCCAGAGCAGAAGCAATTGGGCTATTTGGGTGGAGGGAGAACGCAGCAGTTTGAGATTCAGGCTCTAGATCAGAAAGCCCAAGGGGCTCCTCCCTCCGTGCGCACATTTGGCGGGGGTGGCAGGGCTGCCAGAGGAAGGAACTATCCCAGCTCTCAGTTACAGGAGTGGAACGGTGGCTTAGCAAAGTAAAACACAGCTGAGATGAGGACTACAGACAGCTATGTTGTATCAGTTTGAAGTTGTGTTTCCAAGTTTTTGCACTAAAACTGCCATTGTTGAAAAGTTGTATTAGATTTACTTATCTACACATGAAAGTCTTGTTAAGGTTAATGAGAATTCCTGTTAGATAGGTGATAACAGACTTTTTCATTATTATTACAACACCAAAATGTTTCCCATGTTTCAGGATTAGCAAGCAGTAGGTGTCCTGAATTCTAGGTCTCTGAAAAGCCCCATGAGAAGTTCATATATTTAGATCAGCAGTAATGTGGAAGCTGTCAGCTAATCATATTTTGAACCTAACTGCAACACAGATTAGTTGGAAACACAATAAAAGTAGCCTGTTTGAGGAGAGGGTGAGGCACTGAGCTGATAGACATATCATGTCTTTTTTTCACTTACGTGTCATATGTTCCTTATTATTTAGATCCAGATTCTTTCTAGATTTTCTTTTAAGCTGAAATATCAAATGGCATTTATCTAGGCTTTTTAAAATCATGACAAGATAAAAGCCAATCTTTTTGTAATCAGTATGCAGAGAAGAAGAGAAGCAGTAGTAAAGCAGTTGATGCATGTTTGCTGACAAAATATTTAATCCAAACATTTAATTTCAATCTGCCACTGTTCTCAGTTGGTATAATTACTTTAAGCAAATATCATGTAGAAAGGAACAGAAAATAGTCTCAGCTACTGAAATGTAAATAATAAAACATAATCATAATCAAATGTTTAAAGCAATATAATTCCATTCTAGGATCATTTTGTGTGGACTATTTTAAATGTTTAAGTGATTTTAAATTATTTCTGGCATAATGGCCTATGATGCTGCCTATACTGGCAAGCAGTGGAAAAGATTTAATTCTCTCATCTGTTTATACACATCACTCTTCAAAGGTACTATTGGGAAACTGCACTGCAGTCCATGGAAATTTGTAGACTTCTGCCTTTCATGTCACTGAACATTAAAATCAACACAAACTTCGGGTAGTGATCATAACAAATTTTTGTGGGATTTGACCAATTTAATATGAACAACGTATATCACTCTTTTAAACTTGCTTGAAACCTGATTAGCTCAGTACCTGGTGACAGGGCTTCCAATTTTTAGGACAAAATTTTTGAGCAAATTTTCTATTTTCTGCAAAATCAGAGGGGTAAAACAGCACTCCACCCAAAAGCCACTTTGCTTTTCTACAATAAGTTAATCAATCCATCACAAGTCTTGTGGCCCTAAGAAAAGGGCTAAGAGTGAGAATAAGTTGGATTTCATTGATGACTAATTCTTTTCTTGTGGTTTTCCACATTCTTGACTCTATTACAATGCTTATCTGTAGTACTGATGAGATTTTGGACTCTGTCCTAGAAGTTATATAGGCTTGTAATACTTAAATACAATATAAAACTGCAAGCCAAATGTATGAATTACATGTATGCATTATTCAAAACAAAACCAAAAAAGAAAGAAAAAAGGTTGCTCTTTAGTACTGTTCTCTAGTGAGTAGAATTTACTTTTGTGCAGAGGATCATTACAAAGGAAGAGCAGAACTCAAGTCTTGTTTAAACACTGACTTGCAGTTAATTGGGAAAATGGCAATTACTCTAACTACAAAGATTTTAGATTGTTTTACATTTTGGAAAAAAAAAAATCAGTTTAATCATATGTGTCCCAGTCATATGAGGAAAATTATTACAAGGCTGAGAAGGGGCCAGGATAAAGAATAGAAGAAGCTTTGTTTGCTAATTGAGGCAATTTTTTTTAAGCAAAGGTCTGTACTATATTATAAAGTTTGATCCCCAAATTAACTTGCCTTCACCTTTTCCTCTTCAAAGGTTTCCTCTGGAACAGAAGCAGGTAAGAGCGTTAATGTGAAGTCTAAGAGACCATTGAAAATCAGTCCTCTCCTGTCCTTCAGCCCCTCAGGCCAGTCCATAGCACTTGGGTGTCCTTGCAGACTGGGTACAGGGAGCCCAGCTCAAAGCCCGCGCTGCCAGTTCCCAGCCATGCTCCAGTCTCTCGGTTCACTTAGACACATAGCACTGTTTGCATGTATAGGAGGTGAGAGAGAAAACATTTCTACTTGTGATGGTGAGAGGGAGGCATTTTTGTTTGTTTCTGTATATAGCAAAAGCACAAGTTCATTTCAAAGCTAAATGATGGATGTCCTTAATTTGTTACTTATGAAGTGCACGAGCAGATGAGATAATCCAAACCAGAGAGGTTATCCAAACCAGATATAACAAGGAAACCAGAAACAATCCAGAAAAAAGAAAATTAAAAAAAAAAAGAAATGTTGTAAAGTGAACTGAGCAGGATCCAAAGGCACTCGCAGAGTCGTGTAATCGCTAACATAATTACACCAATATTTCTCTGAAGTGAAGTTACAATTTTGTTTACTTCTCAGGCAGACTCGCCTGTATTACAGGTCAAGCATGCGTGTCAAAACCAGCCGGCTTTTCAGCAGTGATTGCTGCTACTTACCGGGTTTGTTTCCATGGCTAAACAGGTAGCTCTCCCCTCTCCTCCCCAGCCCCGGTACCAAACCAGAGCGGGGCGGGCGGGCAAGGCACAGCTGACAATGGCAGCAGAGGCTTTATTTATTGCTCCCAGCGGGGGGGCGATGCCGCAGCTTCTTTACAACCATCAACACCCTGGGGCTTTTTAGTTCCACATATAAGACAAGGAAGATGGGGGATGACAACTAACCTCAAGGGATTAGGTACCTGAATCCTATCCCAACTACTAGCAGACTCCAGCTGTGTTTAAATGTTTTTTGAAGAATTTCTGATGTTCAGTGGCTGCTGATTACTTCCAGATTTTAGTTCTACACCAGTGGAGCTCTGCTACAAAGAGTTTAGCAGTTGTTGTTAAAAATTGCAATTGCACCAAAGAAATGTCTTCTTTAAAACCAGTTTCAAAAATATTACAACACTGTTAAAAAAACCCAACAAAAACCAAAAACACCAAACCAAACCTACAGGCTCTTCACAGTGAAAGAAGAATGCAGAGAAGTAGGGGGGAAGTGAGGAGAGAGGGTGGAGATGACAGTGATCACTTTAGCTTTAAGGCCTTCCAAAACTTTCCTTTTAATGTTATAATGATATTTGAATCTTCAGGAGGATGATTTAGATAAATGTTCTATAGAAAACATTTCCTTTCTGTTGAGTCTACATAATTTAAGCTTCAAGCTGGGCCATGTCTGGGACTCTTCTCCATTATTAAAAGTCAATATAAGAGAACGTGTATATTTAGATGTATCTTTTATTTTAGATATATCTCTTTTTTTGAGTAAGTTAGGTACCATTTCAATATTATAAAATGAAATAGAAAGGTTTTTTTTAACACACATAAAAAATTCCACGTATTGTTTTCAGCTGCATACATCTTTCTAGTAAATCAGAGACTATTCAGTGAGTTGCCTGAAGGCAAACTTGGTGAATCTGAGCTACTTAGTCTAGAGAACTACCAATAAGGTGGCACTTGAGTTTTCTTCAGCTTCCTAGAGAATGAAAGGCATAATCGCCATATTTGTATCTAAATACTTCATTGTTTTGTCAACAAAGAAAACATATTAAGTGAAAAACCTTAAAAGAAATATTATTTATATAACTATCTTTTTTATATTTCTCCACTGAATTTAAGACAAGTTTTTAACAAAACTCAGTGAAAGATAGACTGTTTCCTTTGTAAGCAGTTTGGTTTGTTTGTTTGTTTCCAGGTATGTACATAGTTTTAATTAGCAGTCAAGGCTAAAACAGACATTTTAGTCGTAGAAGAATTTAGAAGAATTATTATTTCCATCAACTTTTTTTTCAATGTAAGTGTGAACATTTTAATTCACCAAAGTGCCTTCCCACAAAAGAAAAGGGATAGAAAAAAGAGGAGATGAGAAAAGCAAGAGAGTAAAAGAGAGACACTAATGGAAGATTTTCTAGTGCTCTCAAGCAACTGTGAAATTCCTTAAAATCTTGGTAGTAAGACAAAAGCATGTAAAATAAAATTCACTTCATCTTCAGAAATGCTCACCATGTTTAGATAGACACTGTTCACACAGCAGAATTCAATTCTGATATGAACTTCTTTTAGTTTTGCAATGCAATACAGGAGGAGCTTACATCTTTCTAGTAAACTCCCAGGACAGTACAAAAATAAATTATTTGAGCAGGCTATAGCCCAAGCTGCAAAAGCCAGATACTACTGCATATTCACAGGGTACAATATGGCTGTTTCATGGCAGTGGGTTTTTGGGGAGTAGAAATTCAACATGGGAAAGGATTTCAAATTTTTTCAGATCCAAAATGGATCTGAAGCTGGATGTACAGACTCCTGATGCATCATCAGCACTATTATCTTATTACAATATGTGCATTCATTAGAGAGGAGTGGTTGTGATTTTGTGTGAAATAATTCTCTGATGGTGAGCTGTATTTGTAGCACCGACTCTTGGCAGCATGCAATATACCACAGCCAGCATTGTCCAAGAGGGGATTATTTCATTCCCCTACATCATATCACAACTGACTGTACCTCATAGTACAAATGCAACCTTGTCATTGCAATTTGTCACACTTTTTTGTGTGCATTATAGCTCACTGAAGTCTCATCTCCCGCACTGAATAGCCCACTGCCATATAATACATGACACTATAAATGAAAAAGGCAAGATCACAACAAGGGAGATATTGGTCATAGCTTCTGTTACAGAGCTGGCTGTCTCCCAGATCACACTTGTTCTGGAACTGCATCCAAAGCTCAAGCAGGGGACAGTTTTGCTGCCACCATCATGTGTCTGCTGGCCTCTTTGCAAACATGGCTCGCTTTATTTAATCACTGGACAACTTAGCAGCAGTTGCACATAAAACATCTGCTGTGAACGCTGTTTGTTCCTTAGTTATCCAAGAAGCCAGCATATAACTGAAAAAAACAAAATCTATATTCTCATCATTGTCCATACTTTTCTTCCGTTTAAAATCACCTCTGCAGTATCAAGAGATGTAAAGGTAGAAATGAGAAGGCAGGAAGAGTTAGGCCTAGTCAGATGAGAAGTGTGAGGGAGAGGGCACACAACAGGGTGAGGTGCCCTCCTCTTCTCTGGGTCTGCATTCAAGCCCTGCCCTGCAGGCACGGTGAAAAACCAGCCTCCTCTGGGCACTGGGTCAAATGACAACTAGGCTGGGGGGTGGCTGTTTGACTGGGACTCCGTGCCTAGGTCCCTCTCTTGATGCATATTAAAACAGTGTAAAACGACCTACACCAAAAAAAGTTGTGGAGGCGGGGGAGTTCTTTGGGATTTCCAAAAGGATTGAGTACGCCTCCAGTTCCCCATCCTAACACTCTCTCAAGCCATAATACCTGATGCTAAGCAGCCGCATTTCCTTGACCACTGTTGTTCATAAACGAGAGTACTGTTTCATTGTTCCCTTACGTTATCCTTGTTTCATCCATCCTCTGTGTACCAATGCAAACCTTTTACTTACACGGCAGGTTTTCCTGTGAAGTGATTGTCTTTGTTATACATTTGTAAAGTGCTTAACTCAAAGAGTCCATGGCCTGTACGTGCTACTGTTATAAAATGATAATAATAGAAGGCAGATGACTTACAGGGAAGTGCATGAATTTTTCAAGCAGGTACGTGCAAATCAGGAAAAAATCCTCAACAGTGAAAAATTCTTGATAGTTAGCAGAGTGAGTGAAATACTTGAGTGGGCCTATTGTATTATTTTATACCATTGTGAAAAATCTTTTAACAAGCTTCCCCCCTCAAGAATTATTTTCATCTGGTGAACACGGAACCACTAACTCCAAAGTTTCAATTTTTTTTAGGATATAAAACAATTCAGCCAGCACAAAAATACAGCGCACAGCAGGGAAACAGTTTAGGTAAAACTGAAGTGCAATTTCTGCTATTCTTACATACCTAATGAATACACTTTAATACAGCAGTACAATAGAGATTGAGAATTCTTCAATCACAGACACATGGAAAATGTTTGTGTGTAAATAATTTTATTCATGTCCTACCATCTCTGATTTTCTAGCAAAACAAAAACTTTATAATACATTTAGAACTAGACAGTAAAATATTCTGTTTCTCAATATTAAGGGGTTTCTGTTATTCAACAAGTCCAAGAGGTGTGTTTTATTGGTGAGAACTTTCTTTCTAATTCTCAAAAGAAATACAGGCTATTTCAGGTTCAGATCAATCTACTTGGCACAGTTCACACCACCTTATCTGTACAGATGCTTTCCAAAAGCCAAATTCCAGCTCATTATCAAAGGATGAATGCGGTACGATAACTCACGAAAGAACTTTTTAAATGCTCTGAATGATACAGTTAATTTCAGACCACTTGCCAAGTTTCGCACTATACATTCCATGCCCTGCCTGCATAGTGCTCCCCACTCCTTGGCAAATTTAGTCTGGAGCTAATCACTTTACAGTTATCTCTGAATCCATCACACAGCCAGGCTGCAAATGGATTGTCAGGGCACTGTTTTCCTTCTTCATTCTGCTTCCTTTTAAGTTACTAGCAGCACTTTACAACAGAAGAACATCAATTAATAGTAAATTATGACAGGATTCATGTGGGATCATATATTACAGCCTCCTTGATGCCAAAACCTTTCACAATGATGAATACCAATACAGTGAATACCAAACATAACTTATAATGATTTTGTCATTTCCTGAAAAGTGTTGCCAATCTACCTTTGATTCCAAAGAAGGAGCACATCTTTACCTGTTTGAAAATACAAACTTCTGCTCATGAGATCTACACAAAGGCTCTTTTATGTAGGTCAAAGGGTGCTTCCCCTATGCCCATTTAATATGTTTTCTGTGAAGTTCTGTGTGCTGCCCTTAGGGCCATGCACATGCTGGCTGTATGCATGCAAGTTGCACAGCAAGTTCTTCCCCCTGCCCCATTACAATATCTACAGTTCCATCTACCCTGTGATGAAACTGTGTACCTCCATCTATTTTCCAAGCATTTTTCAGTGTCACGCTTACAGTAAATCACCGCTTTATGAATAAGCCTCTAAGACAAGGACACAGTTTACAAGAAACTTAGCATTTAAGCTATTTTCATCTTGACAATGACTGACATGTCTCTCAGAGAATATTATATATTTAGAGTACTTTGAAGGCACTGTACTTAAGAAACATGTCTCATCAATTGGATGAACTACTGAACTAAGTCTTAAATGTTTAAAGAAGGGTCAAAAAGACACCCTGCTACAAAAGTGTGCAACCTACACCTGACTCATATCAGAGTAGAAATCCACTCAGTGAATAATTTTTGCAAGTTTTCTTTCTATTTTAGAGAAAATCTTATACTTTATCTCTGAATATTTATCAGATGTGAAACTGATACCTTAAGAAGTAAAAGCCAAACTCTAAAGGAAAAAAAAAAAAAAAAAAAAAACACAACCCCATTCTTCAAAAACTTCATAAGAATTTCCTC
>VYZQ01017855.1:0-19048 GCA_013400655.1 Mystacornis crossleyi
CAAACCATCCTAGGATTCTGTGACAAGCAATCACAGGACACCAGCGCCGACATCAGCTAGGAGTATTCAAGGGGTGAGGGCTCTGTGCCAGGATCTGTGCCTGGAGAAGGCTTTTGTGGTATTTTGGGGCTGGTGGGCGGGTGCCCTGGGACAAAGTGTGGGTGTTGTTACTCTTGTTAGAGCTCTTTGGCAGCATCTGCTCACAGAGGATGGACAAAATTCAGACATGTCCTAGTGTGGAGAAAAATCTCCTGGGGAAAGTCCCTGCAGCCGGAAAGCCAAAGGCTCCTTGGGAAAGTCCCAGACTATCCCCGGCATGAGATGGTGGAGAAGAGGCCTCAGGGGAGAAGATGAAGTTGTGCATAGATGGAAACCCCCCTGCCCACCTCAAAAGGAGGGCCCAGGGCCTGGCTTTGGGCTGGGGGCACAGTGACACTACCTGGGGCATCTCCAGGGCATCAGCTGGGCAGGGAGAACATGAAGAGAGGGAACAACAGCCACCTTTTTTGTTTGGTTGGTTGGGTTTTGTTACAATTACGAGTTATGTGCTCCACAGCAAAGCACCAGCTTTCCCTGCTCCAGAGACACTCTGAGGTTTTTTTACTGGATTCCCTTTGAATCTATCTCCCTTCTGACTGGTGTCTTCCCCTCAAAGGCCACTGCCTTTTGATCCACCCACCCGTCCCTGGCACGGCCCCACATCCAGACTGACTCCAGCCCTCGCTGCCTCCGTGTCACCTCCCTTCTGCAGCCAGCTCCCATCCGCCTCCAGCAGCTCGCTCCCGCCCGCCTGTGGGATTAATTCCTGGTGTTGCAGCCCTGGGGCAGCTGCTCAGCCAGGTGAATTTGGCAGCAGAGCTTTCCAAGAGAGTCAGTTCTGAGCTGGGGGGGCAGGCGGGGAACAGACATGTCTGGCGTGTGCAAAGGAGGGCCCCGATCTCTGTGTGGTACACGTGGTGGGAATGACAAGAAAGCAACAGAATCATACACTCACAGTTTTTGGGTTGAAAAGGACCCTTAAGGTCATCTTTTTCCAACCAAGGGCCAGGCTGCTGGCATTAATCAAACGGTCACTGTACCCTCAGCTGTGTGGACACGGTGACACCACCACGCCGGGAGCACTGTGGGGACCAGCAGGCACCAACAATTCAGCTGAGCCTTGCAAAATGCCAGAACCTCTACCCAGAGCTTCCCCTTTCCACCTAAAATCACAGCTGAAAATAACCCTCCCTTCCAAAGGATGGCCCTGTTTGAGCACTTGGTGTGCCCACGGTGCATGACAAGGGGGTTATTTATTGCCAGCATGCCGAGAATAGGATTTTACAGGGAGAGGGAGGGTGACAAAGCCTATTCCCAGCAAGCTGGGACATTTTGACACCTGTTACTGAGTTAACCAATGCACTCACATGCATCAGAAATGTACAGAGTCATCAAAGTCTCCTGCAACATTTCCGAGCCCACAAACTTTCCAGCTGCCACCAACGCTGGAAACGCTGGCCAGTGTCCGGAGCTCCCCTTGGACTCTGCCTTGTGCATTCATTTTGCTTGCAAAATCTGGCTTGGCAACAGAGCTCCCTCAGCAGTAATGTGAGGTTTCATTCACTTTTTTAAGAATCAAAGCCCCAGGCAAAAACCAGAAGGCTGCACACCAGTGGAACGGGTAGAGTGGAATCCTGACCTGCCCCACTTGGGAATGTCAGTGGGGGAGGGACGGCCTGGTTCACCCCATCCAGTCCCCTCCTGTCATGAGCAGCCACATGAAAGCCTGTCCTGCCCAGCACAGCTCACAGAACATTTTCTTCCCAAGCCTCGGTGCACTCTAGAACACAAAGTACTTCCTGATCACCCTTGAGCCAGCTTATCTCAATAGGGCGAAAGATCAAAAGACCCAAACTCTGCTGCACTAGAGGGGGGCAGCAGGTGAGCTGAAGGGCCTTGCCAGCATCCCAGCAGGAGAGGGATGCTTGGAGATGAAAATGCAGAGAGCACTCTGCAGAGCAGGGATCCTGGTAAACCTGCTTTCAGCTTGCTCATGCTTTTAGAAGTTTGTGGGAAGTGTGGGACAGCTCAAACTCGCATGAAATGAGCAAATAAGAAAGGATTTGGGGTCAGGTTGTGAATGGCAAGCCCCCCCGTCCATGCATTTCCCACCCCTATTAATTACTCCTCTCTGGGTTGCAAGGATAGGATTCAGTTGTCCTAAATTTGGAGGCTTTAGGTAGACACCTCAGTCTGAGCTTGCTGTCCTTTTCTCCCTGGGCAGGCAGTGGAAAGGAGTAGCTGCTTCATGGACACACTCCAGCTAACCCATTCCCAGCCATCTCCACCAGGAAGGGAGGTACTGCTCCCAGGATGGGCTCTGTCCTTTGGCCAGGGAGCTCAGGAGGAGATAATTAATTTTAAGTGTCTACCTCTGAGTGGGTGAATCTTATCCAAAGCACCCGCCCCATGCTCAGAAAGACCTGAGTTCAGAAGACCTGCTGGATTATTTTGCTCCTCATCTGGGTCCCTTGAAGCCTTCCTTGTGGATTGAGTGAGTGCCAGGCTCTCCTTCTTGATAGGATCCCGGAGCTCCGATGGAAGGTGTGCCCAAGCACAGGCTCATGCAGAGCCCATGTGGTGGTAGAGAAAGTTGTGACAGAAAAGTGAAGATTGGTATGAAAGGAGAAGGAATGGGAATATTGGTATGCAAAACTCCCGAAGGAGTAACTGGTAGGAGTGGGACAGGAGGGACGGCAGCTGTTGGTGGCACCTGGACTGGCAGGTCTTTGAGATGTTCATCTAGGGACAGCTCCTCAGAACAGGACAGCTCCTCAGAACCCAGATCGGGAGACAAAGGGCTCGGGAGACAAAGGACTCAGGAGACAAAATCCTGATGACTCACGGGGAGGTGTGGCAGGATGGGGAGACTCATCATTGTCAGCGTCTCTGGACCAGGACAGTGTCACTCAGGAGACTTGGTGAGGACTGGGCAGCCAGTGCTCCTGGTCCTCTGTGCCAGCATGAGGAATCATGGCCAGATCAGGTGGGTACAAACTACTCAGTGCTTAAGGTTATGTGACTGTGACAGTAGGAGGGAGTGACTTCTGTTTTGTTTAATAGTAAATCACTCTTCTCTGCTTATCAGGTCGGGCATTGAACTTTATTGCGTTTTTATTCATATTGCAGCGTTGTTTCCCACAGCAGAGAAACAAGTCTGGACTTGGAAATGGGCTTGGACACAGTCTCTGGTCCTGGAAGGGTCTTAAGGCAGCCTGGTGGATTTGTACTTGTAATGCCTCTGTGGTGTTAAGCTCCATCAGAGTTTAAGCTTACCCCGAACTTTCCAAGTGAAAGGCATTGGCTCAGGTTTGCTTGAGACTTGGCCTTGGCTTGTCTGACAGACCCAGGAATCCCTAAAACCCTTCAGCTTTGGCTTACTCTTTTTACAGGCTCCTGATGAAGTACAAGAAATTCACCTCTGCATTGATCACAGGCTATTCCAAGCTGGAAGGGACCCACGAGAATCATCACAGCCCAATCCTGACCCTGCACAGGACAGCCCCAGGAATCCCACCAGTGCCTGAGAGTGTTTTCCAAACACGTGCACAGCCAGGTGTGCCAGTGCAACGTGGGCAAGGGTGGATCTGGAGCCCTTGGGCCACTGTGCAGCCCCTTGGTCTGTGATTCCCATCCCTGCGGAGAGCCTGACTCTGGCCTTCTAGATTTTTCTTGAATCTCTTTTGCCTTGGAAGTTTAAAGTAGAGATTCCCATTGCAAAGGTGCCTTCCGTCTTTGGTCTGAGGCTGGCTCAACGCTTTCTGAGTGACCACCTGGACACAAACTCTTGGGAAACCAAGGCAGAGAGAGGGGGCAATATGGGATAGATTTGCAGGGTCTTTGCACACTGAGATAAAGAAGCCAATGGAATGTATGCTCAGTGTGTATTCCATGGCTGGAATTTCTACATCAATGTCTGTTAAAATCCTGTCCTGTTCAGCTGCACACCTTTATCATTACAGTGTCACCGTATTTCAGACACCCTTCTCCACATGGGGTTATATAGGACCTCCAAATTTCTGGGTATCCCCCAAGAATTTCTTAAATTTTTTAACACACATACACTTTAGAAATGGGGAAAAGGATTAAACCTAGACCAGCTGAGCCAATGAAGCATTCAGCTAAACACAGCCTTTTTGTGGAAAGGCCAGGCACAGAGATTGTTTTGCAAAAATCTTACCAAACACGAAATTAAAACAGTGGAAGTAGTCTGCAGACTTCTGTTCTTGACTTTTCACTTTTTGTGGTTTAGCCCCAGCTGGCAANACCTCACCTACCACACAGTGCAAGGATCAAAGACTTTTGACACATCTCAGCCACTCCTGGAGACAGGGTTAAAGGGAGATAAATCTTTGTTTTTCACGACCTGAAAGCCAGAGGGATATTTAGTCAGGGCTTTACTCTGCCAAGATCCAGAAAGAGGCAGGTGGATGCTTTGGCCCTCTTGCAGGTGTGGGGGAACATTATGGGTTTGTGCTTCCCACATTTGCCAGTGAGACCCCTGGAGATGTTGCTCTAATTCCCTCAAGTGGCTTTGGCAGACAGGGGTCAAATGACTTAAAAAGAGGGGCCCCCAAAAAATGAGGCAGGATGCCATCCCTGGGGACAGCCTGAATGTGGCAAAGAACCGAGAGATAAGTGGGGAGGAGAAATGTGGGTTAGCCTGGTTGCTTTAGAGGAGACCAGAGGCACAGAGTGGACTTAGCTGTGTCTGTACACACAAGGGAAGGATCTGTATCAGCATTAAAACAGGAACTGCTGCTCTGACAAGACATTACCACATCGACTGTGGAGGAGTGAGCCTGCATACTCTAACAGGCTTGGGAGGTTTATTCCAAGTCTTGCAGATGTGGGACTGTTGACACAAACCTAGAATTGGTACCTCTTTTGGAAAACTACCATTATGAGAAGACTCATTAGGGATAATATTCTCATTTCCTTTCTGGCAGCAAGTCTGCCAGCTAAAATAGACAGTAGGATGCTTTTCACTGATAGGGTAAGATACATCCCTGCATTTTCATTTAAAAGGATAAAATATTGTCATTTTTCAAAGCAACACAGACAATTTATCTGAATTGTGGCTTTAGCACAGGCAAGATTTTAGTTACTGAATTTCCACAGAGCACCCTTAGGTCTTGGTGGGAGTCTTCCAGTGGACAGACTGAAGATTTGTTTTGGTTTGAGCTGTGCTCTGCAGGACTCCCCAGATTTCAGGTCCGGTTACTAACCCTGAGGTGCATTACCAAAGGATTGTAAAGTAACCCTGAGGTGAGAATCACATGAGCCTAGGCCAAGTTTAGGAAACCTCTCTGGTTTCTAGTTCTTAGGAAAGCAGTAATACCTTGGGTTAAGCCAGGCTGAAGATCCAGAGCTTTCTGACTGAGGCAGAGTGAAATGTGAGGGATGTGCCGATCCCAGTGCACACTGCCGTGCTTTGTGCAGCTCTGGGTGCTGCAGCTCACCTGAAAATGAGGATATTTACTTCTCCGTGGTGTAACCCAGCTTTGCCAATGGGATTTTGGAGAGACTTTAGAGCACTAAACCTTCTCCCTTGGTCAGCAATCCCTTCTGGCTGGCTTCGGCCCAGGACAACTCTTTCCTTGTCCCAGTTAGAAAATTGCCTTGCCCTGAGGGCGAAGGTGTTTCCATTGCTTCCCTCACGCTGCTGCGGTGCCCTGAGAGCACACATAATGAGATAACATTGTGTTCACGTTCAAAAATGCCTAAAAATGCCCCTAATTCCTGGTGCTGCAAATCTGTGACCACTCACCAGCCAGCGTGTGCTCTTTGGGAAAGAAAAACAGCGCTGACCCTCGCTCGGGGCACGAGCCCAGCTCCTGTCACAAGCCATTGGGAGCTGGGAGCAGATACTGCTTCTTGAACTGCACGTGCTGGGTGTTTGCATCCCTGGCCATCCAGGCTTGGCACTGCAAAGCTCTGCCAGCACATCCACAGGTGTTTTTGCCTGTTGAATGCCTCCTCTTTCTTGGGAAGGGTGCAGCTCACGGCCACGGGTCAGTGCTGAGCAAATCACGTTGCTGTCGCTTTGTGTTTGACATGGGTCACTTAATCCAGGTGTTTGTGGGCACAAATATCACATGGGAGAGCCCGGAGATTCCTCTGGGTCAGGGTCATGGGCAAGGTCAGCTCAGTGAAGGTCAGTGAGTTTAAGCAGACTAAAATCAGGGCTTGTCTTTCCTCTGAAGAAGGGCAGAAGTTAGAGCCAGACAATTTTGGAGAAGCCAGGCAGCCCCTGCTCTGTTTTTTCTCTCTCCCACTGAGCTGGGTGACAGTGTCTGGCTGGAGCAGTCTGGAAGAAATATTTCCAGTTTTAAAAGCACCTGCGCTCGGAAATATTCGGGCTGCTTATTCCCCGCTGAAAGGAGGGCAGGAAAAACATGCACATCTGGGGCTTCCAAATGAAACTCTGGGCACCTCAACCCCCCTAAGCGTGTGTATGACTGCAAGTGGAGGCTGGCAGCTCCCCGTCAAAACCCAGCTCCCAGTATCAAGCCGAGGACGGGCCACACTCCGCTGTGGACATCTGCCATGTGGCTGTGGAGTCTCTGCCAGGCTGGGAGCTGATGTGCTGCTGGAGTGGGGCTGGAATTCCAGGGCCCAGGACTCTGACACAGCTTCTGCCTGCCCTTTACTGAGACAAAACTTTCCAGGTGACGTTTGGACAGATAGAGGTTAAAGTCCTTAGGATTTGAAGAGAGAGAGGGGGAAAGATCCCTTTTAGCTGTGTCCCTGCCCACGATCCTCTTGTTTAGAGAAGGTATTTGAAACAAATGAAAGTTCCTGCTTTGCTTCAACTGTCTGACACATCCCATCCTCTCTCCTCCTCCCCAGAGAGCCCTGCTGGCCCTCCGGCACGGTGCTGGGCTGTGGCCTCCTTCCCAGCTGCACTTTTGACTTGGGCCACAACTTACTGGAAGCCTTTCTAAGGATTCCCATGAAGAATAAATCTAAACAACTGAATCAGACCAAAAATTAATTGTTTTTCCATCTGTTGAAAGTTAAAAAAACTCCCCAGCACCCTCTTTCATTAATCACTCTGTTTTCTATCTGCTTTTGACCCTCACCTGGTTTATTTAACAATAAAATACAGACAAGTGTTTTGATTATCTATTGTTGAGAAACTATTAATTCAAGGAAATGTTTGCAGTGGAAGGAAATTTAAGTCAAGGAGGAATTAACCTTGGAACAGTCCTGGGAGCAGTGGGAGTGTCCGCAGGGCTGGCAGTGTGGGACATGGTGCTGTGACACCCTGGTCCAGCACACCCCAGGAGGCAGCAGGAGGGGAAGGAGCTGTCCATGAAATACTCAGTTATTCCTGCTCTCCACTGAGCCAGAAACTTCATGGAGAAAGGTCCCTTCCTGGCTGATCTGGGGTTGTTGCTCTGGCCCAAAAGAGAACAGGGAGATGAGTGAGAGTGGCCCCCTGCTCCACACCTTTATACAGGATGGGAGCATTTTCTGATTTGGAAAAGAGCTGGGTTTTTTTCCCAGGGAATGTCTGAACGCAGCCAGTCTGAACGCAGCCAGTTCCTCAGATTTTCTCTGCTAATGCCTGATACACGGTGCAATCCATGTGTAGATCCAGATGGCAAACACTGCAGTGCAAGGTGGGATCCACATCCAGGGTTTGATCCACCCCATCAGTACTGCAATGACAGAGGTCATTTGGGTAATGAGTTGAATGCCCTCATCATCATCCATGGCCAGGGATATCCAAAACCACACAACAGGACCGCCTTCAAGAGTAATTTCTGTGTCTTGAGACAGACCCTTCCCTCCCCAAATGCAGAGTCCTACATCTGTAACTCCTGGGGTGACAACAGGCGGACAGGAGATGTCCTCAGGTGCTTTCTCAACTCACAGCCCAGCTTAGCTGGAACAAAATAATAATAGTAATAGTAATAGTAAAAAGCAATAGCAGTAGCAATAGAAATAGTAACACTAACAGTATAAATTGTATAAACAACAAGCCCAATGTAATAGAGATGACGGGGAAAATCAAACTCTTTATCCTGAGAAATGCAGTTTCCACCTGCAGCAGCCTGAAGCCTTGCTTCTGGAAAACTTCTGCAATGTCTCACTTACTTTAAGGGCTCCAGTGCCAACAGGAGGCAAGTAGGAAAAGCGAGCAAGGCGAAGCAGGAGCAGATGTGACAGCAAAGACTGAACTGATTTTAATTTGCCCAGACAGGCCTGACATCCCTGCCTGCCCAAAGGACACTTGCTAATGGGATGGGTGGCAGGTCCTGAACCCGGGCCCTCAGCCAGGGAATCTGAGATTATCCCTCCCCTGGGACAGGCTCCACGTCCATCCCAGAGCATGGATCGCTCACCTGTGGGGATGAACAGATCAGAGGGGAGGTGAGGAGGAATGAGGAAAGGGGGGGGGCACAAGGAGGGGGCAAGTGCTCCCAGGCTGGAGGAAGCTGAGGAACAACTTCGTGCCGTGGTGACCTGTGAAGGCTGAGCCTGGTGGAACCTCCCCTCACTGACTGCCAGAGCAGGGCAGGGCTGAGCTCCACGTGCTGGAAGCTCCTGCAAGACCTCTGTGGTGCAGATCAGGGTTTTAAGGAGGTAAATAGCAATGTCTGTGGGGCCCGGGAGAAACACGCACTGCAGGTGCCAAAACTCCTAGCTTTCTTCTGGCTCTGGCCCTATTGATCTGTGTGCTTTCCTCAGCACCACAGGCAGGAGGAGACAGGGACAGGGACCCTCCATTTCTCTGGAAACATCAGTCTTGAGCATGGCCATAGAGGAAAATCACAGAATCACAGACACAGTGAGGCTGGAAAAGACCTCTGAGATTGAGTCCAACCTTTGACTGAACACCACCTTATCAACCAGACCGTGGCACTGAGTGCCACGTCCAGTCATTCCCTGAAACTGAGGATGTTCAGGCTGAGTTGAGGGGCAGGTGCCCTCTGTTCAAAGGCTTTCAGAAAAAGCAAATGCCACACAGCCTTCCTACTAGCCCATATTACATGCTCAGGTTCCCTCCTTCCCCCACTTCCAGCTATATTTAGTGCTGAGCACAGACATGGAAAGACACTCCAGACAAATCCTTGTGCAATCCACAAATCTCTACCTGGGCTGATTGCTCAAGTTGCCTTATTAGCATCACACCTGCTTTAAGCACCAAGGCTACCAAATTAGATGGAAAAAACATGCAAATGCCAGTGTAGCTCTCTGGCAAATTAGCATGATTCCTGCACTGAGGTGGAGATTGCTCGGAGGGGGGAGAAGTAGTAACGTCGTTCTGTTAATTATCAAAGCAATTACATCAAATTAGGAGAAAGGATGACTTTAAAAAAAAAAAGCACAAGTATCAATGCTATCTTACTGACTGGCTGCTGTAAAGATGGCACAAAAAGCAGCTCCTCTGTATGGCCACAGGTACCCATGAGGAGGCTTTGCCATCTAACCACCCTTTTAAAATTGTTATTTGATTGAAAATTCCCAAGATTTCTTGCTCTATTTTTTTTTTCCTCTCTCTAAGATAAAGTTAGAGTTCTTTAGGAGGAGCACAAGGGGGAGAAAGGAAACAGCAACTTTTGAGCAGTTGCCATATCAGCAAAACCCACTTGCTGCAGCACCGGGGATCTCCTGCTCCTCTTTCCCAAACAAACGGCTCAGACAGCTCCTTTGGCTGTCCCATCCCTCTGGGAGCAACAGCCTTCAGCTCTCCTGTCTCCAGGGGCATCTCTGCTGTCCTCAGTGGCCCCTAAACCCATGGGTCCATCTTCTCCCCATCATCAAAGGACTGAAAGCTTTGATACCTCTCTTCCCAGGAAGCCACAGCAGTTACCTCAAACCACCTGATATCTTATTAAAATAAATGCAGACACGTAGTTCTGCTAGAAACCAAGAACTGGAGGGTCCTGGCAGTGTCCTCTGTTATATTTGGGGCATCCCAGTAGGCTGCTGCCTGGGAAGCGGCCGTGCTGCCTTTGCCCTGTGTCCTCTCCACAGTTCCTGCTGCAGTGCCGGGAATGGTCCCTCCTGCCCATCCCACCAGGAATGGGAGAGTGCAAGAAGCAACCAGCATCATCCCTCGAGGAAACACTCCCGGAGTACACAGGCCGTGAGAAATCCGTGTGTCTGACACCTGGGGCCAGTCAAATGAAACTCCTCCCTGCAAGAAAAAGTTTGTCCTCTGGAAGTGGACAGCGGGGCCAAAAGAGCTGCCCGCTGTAGAAAGGACGGCCCGTCTGCTCCCTTTGCTCGGGATGAAATGGTCTGACTTCTGCCACTGTGTAATATTGCAGGCAGCTGTCTGAAAACGCTCCCCTTCCTTTGGGATGGCCTCAATTTTCATGCCTGCTTGCGGGAGTCTTAAAAGCTTGTTTTCCGTCGGGTTTGCTGCTTGCAAAGCTCAATTAGCACTTTGCACGCATTTGATCAGGTGCTAATTTAACTCAGGGGACGATTTACCTTCCTAAGCATATGTTAATAGTTCTCTTGGAGAAAAAAAAGAAAAAACAAAAAGAAAAGAAAGGAGAGAAGGGAAGGATGACGAGACAGGATAGAGAGAAAGCAGCAGCTAAATTATTTTTAACTGGATCAAAATGATGACATTCCTTTTCCTCCTCATCCCTGGCTGAGTCATGCAAGCCGTCCCGAATGTGAGGATGTTCAGTAAGGACAGCAACAAGCTCGGAGAAAGCACCCAGGGATCTGCACCATTCCTGGGGAGCTGCCCTGCCCTGGCAGAGCCCTGCCATTCCCAAACCCTTCCTTCCCCACTGCTACACTCTCCATGGCTTGGTCATGGAACAGGCTCGTGGGGCAGGTGTCCCACTGCATCACCTGACCCCAGAATATGAGATTTATACCTATTCCTTCTAACTGAGGGCATTCAATGGATGTACAAACTGTTGCATGGGGTCAATAATATGTCCTTAACCTGGACAAGTGGGGCATAAAAGCATCTCTTACACCAGCCTTGCCGGGGAGGTGTTGTAACCAGCACCACAGTCTCACCCTTTTCTCAAACGGCTTTTTTTTTTAGTTAGTTTTTTAACAAAAGCTCTGATCGAGGGTCAGCAATTAGTTGTTGAAACTCTGGTATCCATCTAGCACATGTAAAGGGTTGTTTCTCACAGATCTGCAGTATTTGGGTGAATAAAATCTGGTTTGGAAAAAAGAAAAGTGTTCTTGGAAGCTCTCCAAAATCTGAGGAGTGTGAACATCGTTGGTCACTTCCAAGAGCTTTTGCCACTATTGTAAGTCACATTGCCTGGCACAGCTGAGCCCTGGATTTGAAGAAACTCCATAAAAGAGTCAAGGTCTTTTTTTCCACCCTCATTTAGCATGTCTTAGGCTGCAGCAGTTCCATCACTGCCTCAGATTGTTATTCAACAACTGAAAAATTTCCCTGCCAGAGATATCGCCCAGTCCAAAAACATACTTCACATCACTTTTTGTTTTATGCAGGATTTAAAAAGAAAGTTAATGAGCGTGGAGACCGAGCCTAGCAGATCCCCTGCCATTTTTCCCTCTGTGATGCCACCCTCCAGAAACTCTCCTTTACCCAGGAGAAAGCGAGCAAATTACTCTGGGCAGGGGAGGAGGGGGCGGTTTAATAAAAACTGCCAGGATATCACTGCAGGACAGGACAAAAGGGCAACAAGATCTACATAACTCTCCCCAGAACAGCAGAAATGCTTTAATTCCTGTGGTCCAGGGCCAGGTGGGAGGCCAGCAATTATTTGGTCCTGCTCTTAATGTTAATTAAGAGGACAAAGAGAGAGCATCAGGCACCATCCCAGCTCTTTGGTTTGTTAACGTTAGAGTCACTTTAGTCAAGGCTGCCAGTGGATCCGTGTTTCAGCCGGGCTGTGGGCTGGGAAGATAAGCTCAAGATCAGAAATTTAATGTTTCTTTCCTTCCTCTAATTTTAATTTGCTTATAGCTCAAGCATTGGTGGCTACCTAATGTCCTTGAAAACAGAGTCTCCTGGCCAAGGCGGGGTTATCCAGAGGCACAGCCGTGGATAGTCTGAGATGCAGAGTGCTGCCTCAGGGCCCCGCAGGTGCGGAGATGCTGGTGGAGGTGCAGGGAGCATCCCAGGATCCGTGAGTCCTGCTGGAGAGCAGGAAGTGTGGTGGGGCCAGGTCACCTCTGGCTGGGTGAAGCTTTTGGAAGCTGTGGGACTCTGCCTGAGCTGGAATCCCTCTGCAGCTGCCATTTCAGAGGGCAGCAGTGGAAAAGCGAGCGTGTTTTCATTTACCCACCCCGCAGACGTATTCTTTTACATGCCTTGCCCATCTTTCCCACCCAAAACCGTTTCCACTCATTTTCTTTACTCTGTTCAAATTGCTTTTTACACCGCGTCGAACGCCCCACCCGTCCCTTCAGTTCACAACTGCTGTTATTTAGTGAAATGTTTTCCCTAGGTCAACAGACTTTCATTTCAGGGTAGATAATCCTCCGCGCATCCCCTGCGGGAGGTCGGGCTCTGCTCTGCAGCTGAGAGACTCTTTGTCAGGGTAATAAACTGAAAGCAGGATTTAGAAGAAATTACCTAGAAATTGAGTCCTTTGCTGCAGCTTTTTATTCCTCCTTTGAGTCATGTTTTCCTAAGGGCTTTTCAAAAGGAGGGATCAAGAATATGTATTATCTTTGCAGAACGGCAGAAAGGCAGCAGACAGATTAGTCTGGCAGGGAAGGGCACGCATGCAAAGGCCACTACAAAGACAAAAAAAAAAAAGAGTCTACCTTTAAGTAAATATGAAAAAGGTTGTGTTTGGAGTTTATTGCCTTTCAGATGAATACGCACACTTAGAAGCATTGTTGGTTTTTCTGGATTTTAATTCCTACATGGCTTTCCTGGGAAAATAAAGTTCTCTAATATAGACACTCCTTAGCAAAATATGATTAATTACACACACATGTATGTTTTATATTTAAATACATTTTATGTGTGTAATGAACATGATAAATATTCATTATATTTATATGTAAAATATTATTACCTTGTTTAGTTTATGACACCAGTGGATTTGAATGTCTTTCCTAAGATGATATTGGTTGTACCGACCTCCAGTTTTCTTGGTGCTTTTTGTTTCAAATGCAGTTTAAGCGGTGGCAAAATGTCTGATTTCCATCTTCCCCGTTTGAACTTTCTTTAAAAAGGAATGTCATTTTCCTGGTTTCTCTTTCCTCTCTACACCATTCTGGCACTCTCTAGTACCTGGTTATTTCTTACAGAGAGAGCAAGCCCGGGTTTTAGACAAAATATAACCACTCATCAGTGCCATTTCAGTTTGTAAAAATCTCTGTGAACCAAGGAAGCTCTTCCCTGGCAGTCAATACAGGAATGCTGAGGCCCTGAAAAAAACAGTGACCTTTGGCTCTTGCAGGTTTGGCTGCCTCCTGCTGTCTGAGCCCAGGACACAACATCCTTCTGAAAACCCCAGCACTACAAAGCTTTTAAGACCCTGCATTGTGGACACTAAGCAGAATTTATTAATGGATTAGCAGAAGCATTTTTACAAGCTCTGAGGGCCACCGCCATTTTTTGTGTCAGAGGCACTTACAAAGCACAGAGGTGAAGGGAACTCCTGGGTCACTGAATTCGTGCCCCTGCTGTGGCAGACAGCCAAGTCCCATAAGCCTGTACGTAAATTTACCACATTGCAGCCCACAGATGCTGGGGGGGGGGGGAAGAGAAGGGGGAGGGTCTTGCTGCTTCTCTTGCATTTTGGAAAATGTTGTAAAACCTCCTCAGTCTTCAAAACTAACTTCTAGCCTGTGTGTTTTTCTGATTATCTGAAGTCATTCACTTCGGAAGATTTTTTTTTTTCCCTTGTGTTCAGTGTGAAGGTGTAGAAAAAGTTATCGTACGTTCAGGTCTTTCAGTCTTGTCCTGTGAGGACCAGAGAACCACAGAATCACAGAATGTTAGGGGGTTGGAAGGAACCTTAGAGATCATCTCATCCCAACCCCTGCCATGGGCAGGGACACCACCCACTATCCCAGGTTGCCCAAGGCCCCATCCAGCCTGGCCTTGGACACCTCCAGGGATGGGGCAGCCACAGCTTCTCTGGGCACCCTGTGCCAGGGCCTCACCACCGTCACAGGAAAGAGTTTCTTCCTAATATCTAACCTAAATTCTTATTTCTCTTTCAATTTGTACCCATTCCCCTTGTCCTGTCACTACAGTTCTTGACAAAGACTCCCTCTCCAGCTTCCCTGTAGCCCCTACAGATACTGGAAGGTGCTGTGAGGTCTCCACACAACCTTCTCTTCTCCAGCTGAACAGCCACATCTTTCCCAGCCTGTCTTCATAGGGCAGGTGCTCCTGTCCTCTTACCAATGTTGTGGCCTCCTCTGGACTTGTTCCCACAATTCTACATCCTTCTTATACTGGGGACACCGGAACTGGACACAGCCCTGCAGGTGGGGTCTCACCAGAGCTGAGGTGGAGAATCTCCTCCTTGGACCTGCTGCCCACGTTCCTTTTGATGCAGCCCAGGATATTCAAGCCTGTTTTGTGCCAGTGCCAGAGTCAACTCAGCTCACTGGGAGATCAGCGACGTGCCCTGTGTGTTCCTGCTGAGCCCTGAGAAGTGACTGGTACAACCACATGGACTGTTTCACCTTCCTCTAATGGAAATTATCATTTTGGATGGGCCCTAAAATATTTGAGGTAAGTTAATTCTGTGAAACAGAGCTTAGCTTGTTCCTTCGGATGACTTTCAGCCAGCCCATGTATCTCCCTCCCTTACTACCATACTTATAATTATTTTTCTCCTTAAACAATTACCTAGAGCCTACGTGTGACTAAGATCAGTTTAATTCACCTATGATTTCCCCTTTCTTGTCCCTTTTGCTCTACAAATTCTCCAATCATCTGATGCTGGTTTTTGATGAAGAGCACCCCTTGCCTGCTGGGTCTCACCTCACCAGAGCACCAGTGCGTTACTCTGACACTGAGTGGCAAATCTGACACTGTGCTCTTGACATGCCATCGTTAGTACACACACACACCCCAGCAGTTTTTAATGCTCTATATAATTTCCCAGAAGTCAGACAACACAAGATGAAATAACAAATTTATGGTTCATGCCCAACTGTCTGATTTGTCTTCCTGTCAGCCTCGCCCCTGCCAGCATCATCTGAAGATAATTCTCCATTTTGGTGAGAATTAATCTGTGGAGAGGGAGGGAGGAGGGGACTAGGAAAACTGAGAGGTGATTTCTTACCTGTTATCACAACGAGAAAGTCAACGCGAAGCAGGGGAAAGTCAAACGTTGCGAGGTTGCTTGTGTGTTTCCCAGTCAAGGGCCGAACCCTTCACCTTTGATATTTCCCCCAGAGCAGCAGCTCTTTGGGTGCTGCTGCCCTCTCCGAGCAGGGCCGAGGGGTGCCAGGATGTGGGTTTGGCCAGGGGCAGGAGGGGAGTGAGGGGACAGAGGAGGGGGCCACGTTCCACTCTGATTATTATATAAAGGAACACTGCCACCTGCTAAACAAGGTGATTATGCAAGGAAGAGATTGCTGCGGAAATAAGTTGAATCAAATCCCCCCAAAAATTCATGGGATAGTCAAGAAAACGGTGGCTGACTGGTCTGAGCACAGACATCCTGTTGCCCTTGGCTGGTTAAAGTGGGGAGGGGAGCAGCAAATTGGCTGCAACTTCCTTAAACTTTGGTGCAGCCCTCTCCAGCCTTGTGCCAGCAGTGCCATGAGCTCCAAAAGCAGTACCTGGAGCTATGCTGGGGTGATCACCTCCCTTCTTGCAAAGACATCACCAAGGACCACCCCATGGTTTCCTCCCCAGCTCCCAAAGTGATTCCATGAGCAAAGAAAACTCTTGTGAAAACCCAGAAAGACCTTGGCCTCATCTGGATCAATCCTCCACGAGCTTCCCTGCTCTGTTTGGGAAGCTGGACTGGCAGAGAGGGTAACAGCAGCTTTCATCAGCACCTCTCACCACCACCCAGGTCTCACCTGGGGTACCCTTGGTGCTGGATGTTCCCACTGAACACGCTCCTCTGCGTGGTTTTGATTTCCTCTGAGTGCTGTGCAGCTCCTCCCTGCCCTGCTCCTGAGGAGGAAGAATGCTCCTCGCTCCTGCTTTTGAGCAGAGCACCTCCCTGCGTTTCTCCAGAGGCCACCTGCCGTGCAGTGAAAACTAACTGCGGGGAAGTTTTACTGTTTTAATTTTTTTTTAATGGAGCAATTTTTCCAATCCTACCTCCTGCAAGGCCAGTTGACTTAGTCATCCCGGGCTCCAAATGTGCAGGGCTCGCTGGAAGACAGCAGCTGTCATACAAGTGCTGTAAAATGAATTATCCTCTACAGCAGCCTCTGCCATCTTTGGTCCTCCCAAGGCCAGAAGTGAGCGCCCGGTCCTTGTCCTGAGATTCCCCCCTTTCAGCAGTACAAAGTTCCCAGGTCACAGCTGCTGCTGCAACACGGGGTGAAGCCGTGCTGAAGGCAGTGATAAAATTCCCCCAGGCCATGGTGCAGACCTCGATCACACCCAGGAGTTTCATTTATCCCTGCTGTTTATCTCATGAGCCTTGTCCTTTTGCATATGCATATGCACACATCCAGGTACAGACACACATGGCATAGAATGGAGTTCTTTTAATGCCCGTTTATTTTATAGCAAAAAAGGCTGACTCCAGATCAACAGTCTTTGATTTTCAAGTTCCCAGATAGTTTTGTTGGGGTGTGGCATTCCCTACCTTTCACCTGAAATGCTGATACAGGAGTTATCAGTAACAGTTCTGATAACAGACTGCAGGCAGAAACTTTTTCTTTGCTCTCAGCCTGATAAATGAGGGAGAAGCTGTGTCTCCATGAGTGGGAAATTAACAGCTGGGCATTTTTGCTTCACTGGGGTGTGCAGAAAGCTCACGTCTTCGCTTCCTTCACCTCGGATATGGCTCTTTGAAAACACGGTGCACATGGTGAGCAGAGTGCCAGTGGCCATGGTGGGCATGAGATACCCAGTTCCCTTGGCTAAATACCCACAAGTATGTAAAGTTTAGCCATAAAACACCTCCTGACCCTCAGGCTCTGTGCACAGAGCATGCAAAGAGCTCTGAAACAGCTGACTGCAGCCACGATGCACCAGCGCCAGCAGCCGAGCATCAATCACACGTGGCTGTCCTTGAGGTGACACAGGACAGGGGGTGTTAATGCTGCAGCCAAGGTGTTTCAACAGATAGTGTTATATGGGTTTCATACCTTCATTTCTCAGGTTCTTATCATCAAAAAAGCAGCACTTGTTTCGTGCCTGACTGCTGGAAGTCCCCAGAGGATAACGCAGTCCCGGAGTCAGGCAGGGAAAAGCCTTGCCCAGCCCTGGGAGGAAAAACTAAAACCTTTTCCTAAACCTTTTCCTTTAAGCCCAGGGGGTGGAGTAGCATCTCTGGCTCCTCTGGCTGGCTGTCCTAGGGGACACTAAGGAGAGACTTCAAGCTCAAGTGGAAGAGGTGGGATGCGAGGCTTGGAAATACTTCTTTCCAATGAGCTTTCTTTGGGGTAATGATATCATGAAATAAATCAGGAGGGAGCATGTCATCCTTGAATCACTGTGGAGCCCACCTGTGACATGACTCATGGCCTTGGTGACTTATTTAGGATGACTGAACTTCATGAGAGTCCTGTGATTAAGCAGCCACCAGCACTTGTGAAGTGCCTTGACTTGTCAGGGCCCCAAATATAGAAGGTTTTGGTCAGACTGGAGGAATGTTTTGATGAATAAAGATTTCCAGGGGAGCCCACATTTGCCAACAGCAGGAAGAGCAGTGATTTTTTAAAGTGATGCTCCCAGCCCAAATTTGGCTAAGAAAGAAGTTATAATCTAGGGACTTTCAGCATGAGTGCTAATGCAAACGCCCTCACCATCTGCTTTATTTGCACAGACACACTCACACACACTCAGTTTATAAAATTCCAATTCTCCCCTGTTGCTTTTCCAAGCTGCACATCCCACTGGAACAGGAGCAGTGAAGCGGGGCTGTCCCAGACACGGCTCCTGGCCTGGGTCCCATCCCAGCAGTGCTGTGCCACGCTGTGGTGGGCATGCAGTGCCTCCTGCTCTCACCTCTCAAGGGAGAAACCACAGTTTTATAAACAGGGGTGTGAGGTGATGCCACCTGTGCATCCATCCCTGCCCTGACCTCAGGTTTCACAGCCCTGCTTCGTGCCCCGGCCATCGGGGTTGACCCCAGGGGAGCCAGCACAGGCTCCAGCCATTCCTACATGGCCAGGAGTCACGCTGGGATGTCTCAGCCCCCAGCCTTGCTCCAGCACAGGGAAGTGCCTCCTCCAGCCCACACACTGGGGAGGGAGATTGAGATGCGCTTCACACACACTCCAGCGTGACTGCAGAGAGCGGTGTCCTTTAGCAAATGGTAAATAATTGACACTTTACTCTGCTGGCAGCCAGCACCCCCGTCGGCAGCTGGATTTGTCATTTTGCATCCCCTCAGTGGCTCTAATTTCAAATTTACAGTAACATATGCCCAGAGAGCTGCTGGCCTTCCCCCAGCATCACGGACGCTTATTCCCTGCTGCCCTGCTCTGTGACGGGTGAGGAGTGAGTGACATCTCTGCCTCTGCCACGGATCCTATCTTGGCCTCCTGTGGTGGGAGAACAGAGCCTTTTTGTTCCTTCCCCTCTGGTTTGGTTTTTTATTATAGGATTATTATTTAGACTCTGCAGCTGGGGATGAGGGTATTTCCAGTACGCTTATTTAGCTGTATGTCTCCCATTAGTGTCAATGACAATCGCAAGGCTAAAACTGACCAGATCCTGTTGAAGATTTACCCCCTGGGTTAGCATTTTACAGAGATGAGATTTCCCCTCCCCCTTTCAGAGCCTTTGCTGCCATCACTCTGTGGAGAGAAAACTGGAAGTCCCTGCGCAAGAGGAAGAGCGGCTCAGTTAGGAAATGGAAATCTGCATCAGGGAAGGGCTGGGGAGGGACAGGCAGAGTGGGAAGAGTGGAGCCTGAACTTCCCCCCC
>VYZQ01017859.1:0-12750 GCA_013400655.1 Mystacornis crossleyi
AAAACCCGGACTGGATTTTCCCCCGAGTACGGAATTGATTCAGGGGAAAACCCGGACTGGATTTTTCCCCGAGTACGGAATGGATTCATGAGAAAACCCGGACTGGATTTTCCCTGGAGTATGGAATGGATTCAGGGAAAAACCCGGACTGGATTTTTCCCAAAGTATGGAATGGGTATAACCTAATTTCATACACAGCATGGTCTTACATGCAGCTGAGGCTAATCCAGAGGAAAATAAATGGAGGGAGACTGAAAGAGGAAACCGTGGAATTTTCTATTGCTAAAAAATCCCTTTATTTTGCTATTTCTGTAATCTTTATAGTAAGCTTTACAAAGCTCCTGTGTGATGTATCACATAATAATTTTACAATCAGAACATTCTTGCTATTTGAGANTGGAATGGGTATAACCTAATTTCATACACAGCATGGTCTTACATGCAGCTGAGGCTAATCCAGAGGAAAATAAATGGAGGGAGACTGAAAGAGGAAACCGTGGAATTTTCTATTGCTAAAAAATCCCTTTATTTTGCTATTTCTGTAATCTTTATAGTAAGCTTTACAAAGCTCCTGTGTGATGTATCACATAATAATTTTACAATCAGAACATTCTTGCTATTTGAGATTTTCCTGATGTCCAAGTCTTCCTGTCCTGCACTGCTATTTAACCTGTTGCTGTTTGTGAGTTTCAGAAGATCCTGCCTTCCTTCCTCCCCACTCTCAGTTACCTGAGTGTAGCCTATTTGACCCGATCTATTGCTTTTCTTCTCACCTGAACAGGAGATCGGTTCTTCTCTAACTCTTCCTTTCACAACTTCCAGAACACTAAATTAATTATTTCCACTTCCAAAAGAGAATAAATCTTATGCCAAGTAAAAGCAAATCAGGAGAGAGGAAAATTCTGTAAGAGGTGTTCTCACAGAAGCCAGAACCTTCCCCCTGCTCTCTGCCACTTTCTGTTTCTTAATTTCTAATTTCCTACTTCTTTATGTAGCTTTACGTAAAGCATATTTTTGTTCATCCTTGTGTGGTGGCTTTTGGGTGGAACAAGACACTCCAGGGTTGTTATACCAGCTTTCAAAGAAGTTTGGACAGAACTTGCTCTCTTTTCAAAGTCTGAAATCTTAGCGAAACAGCTCTCCTGGGCATAAACCTGGATAAATCCAGCTCCTATTGAAAGTAAAGTTGTGTGTTTATTATTAACAAACAACGGTGAAGTTATTAGGGAATGGCATTTCCAAGGAACTGTTGAATCAAGACACGTGTTTACTGTTAGTTGTAAAACGGCAATAAAATTGCAGCCATAGCCCATTTATTGTGTGTGGAGGTGGCAGGTGCAGACTGACTGAAGCAACCCACCACCACAGGAGGACTGAGCTATGCTTGGAGACAGAAACAACAGTTCGGGTTTTTTCACTTTGTCTGACAAGGTGGGAATAGCCACGGTACTCTGGGGCTGCTCACAGGGCTGGACCCGGGTGGAAATGCTGGTGAAAAAGCCTTGGGCTGCAGGGAGCCATCACACAACGTTCCACAGACCCGGCTCTGCTGCACCTGGGTGCTCCCACCTCCCACAACAGGTTCTTCCCAGGTCCCGCGTGGTCCCACTGCACCCCTTGGAGCTGCTCATCATCCTGCTGCTCCTGCAGGTGGTTGTGGGCTGGGATGTGGGCAGCGGGTCCGGCTGCACAGGGGGCACTGCAGGAGGATGGAGCCAGGATCATCTCAGGGGGCAGAACAGTAGGACGAGAGGCAATGGGCAGGAGATGGCAACAGAACATTCCACCTGAACACGAGGAAAATTTCAATGTGCAGGTGGCTGGGCCCTGGAACAGGCTGCCTGGAGAGGTGATGGAGTCTCCCTCTCAGGAGACAGAGTCCATGTGGACACAATCCTGGGTAATGTGCTTGAGAGGACCTGCTGGAGCAGGAAGGCTGGACCAGATGATCTCCAGTGATCCCTTCCCACCTTAACCACTCTGTGAGTCTGTCCTTGCATGGTGCCTCCAAAACAGGCAGTTTCTGGGTTCAGGTCTCTGGGAAGGGCTTTCCAGGGGTGGGGACCCTCTGCTCGCCCTGCTGGGGGTACCAGAGTGTTCACACTTGGCTGAGCACGCTGGTGCCTGGTGGTGACCCTGCCACATTCGTCATCATCCCCCCAGGAATTCAGGGGCAGTTCCATGACTGTTCCTGTGGGATTCAAGGTCCTGTACCGGGTTGGTCCTTTCTAGCAGTGCCCCGGCTGGAGTGGAGAGAGCTCTACCCTGAGCCATGGCTGTGCAGGTGCACATGAGGGGTGGGGAAGCCAGAAAATACTCAGTTAAAGCTTTCAAAATGATTAAAAGTGATTACAAATAGAAAAGGGAAAAACAGCTTGTTCGGGAGGTCCAGCAGAGCTGAACCTGGAGCAAATCCAACAAAGACAACTTGGAAGTGCCCAGTTGCAGCCTTGCTTGCTGTTTATACATCACAGAGCTTTTCCCTGGATATAAAGAGCTTTACAGTTCCAAGGAATTACTGCTGAACCCCATTCATTGCTCAGCAGGCTTATAACCACGACAATTTTACAAGTATTGTCTTTCTTCAGAATAAAGTCACAGGGCCAAGTCCTTTGTGGACTCTTTGCCTGAGTCTGGGGAGGGAGAGATCTGTTCCATTTTTCAAAACATTTGAAAGGAGGACTCATAAACTGCAAGATTTTAAAGGAAAGTGTTGAGAAGTAGGAGAAAAGTGTCCAAGTCACCTGTGAGCTAATGGCAGTGGTGTAATTTGAGCACTGCCCTTTGAGGTGAAAGATTTTCAGTAAAAAGCAGTATTTGAGGTAGGGAAGGAAGCTTGCATTCATAAAAAGGCAAATTGTGCCAATTTGTGTGTAGTCACCATTCTTAGTGATTCATTTTACTCATCTGAGTTAGAGATTTTGGTCCAGTGATCACCTCCTGGTAAATCAGCTGTATTTAGAACACTTCAAGTCACACCACAGAGCCCCTGAGACTCTGAAATTCTCCCCAGACTTAACTCTTTCTTGCAAAAGTCAGTTTATGTCCTGTCAATACCAGACAACTTCTAAAAGAGCACTGGACACGGAGAGACAGGGGTGAATATTTAAAAAACTGGAGATACTTGATTTAGGAAAAGCCACAGAGATGATCCCATGGACTGGCAGATACATGGAAACATGGACAGGGTGTTTTTATGGGGTCTGGCATCACCTGACCAGAGGAATTGGTCTCACAGTTCTCATGGCTTTCATTTGGATAGAGATGGATATTTGTGAAGTTAAGGGTTAGATACAATTCAATACAATACTGTCAAAACTGAATGAATGTGTTCCTGTGAAAGCAAATTCCTCCCAGACAACACATCAAGGGTTTCTAGTGACGCACACTTGTCACAATCACTTTTTGTTTTTTCACAAGGTTACTGCTGCTGACAGTTTTTCTCATGAAATTGAAGATTTCAGTTTAAGCCATCAGAAGGAAAAGTATTCAGGTTTGTAGTCAGTATTATATAATAACAGATACACAACAGCTAACTGTGGGAACTGTGACACTAAACCCACTTTTTTATCCCAGAGTGGATGGATTCTTATCAGTCAGACAGTCTGCGACCTCTGAAGGGAACAGAAAGGATCTGGATTATCACCACCACTGATGTTAAAGAGGAGGACAAAGGACCATTCCCCAAATATGCTGGACAGGTACAACAAACACAAACTAAAATGATCTTTCTTTTTTTCCTTTTAGACTCTAAAAGGCTCATTTTATGCAGCTGGAGGCTCATTTAGCTACTCAGCCATGGATTTTGATCCCTCTGGTGAGTATTTCACTATGCACCAGCCAAGCCACTGCTTCCCAGCGTCGTCCCCACAAGCAGCAGGCGGGCAAAGCTCAAACTCAGGGCTCCCCAAACACCTTCGAAGGTGACACTGCACCAACCTCTTCTGTGAAATGACCCAAATATCCCTCTTTTCCAAGGCAGTGTTTTGAAACTTAAAGGACTTAACTAAACCCCTCCAACAGTCGGTCTTTTGAGAGGCTCTGGCTTGTGTCCCACATTTCATGGCCAAGTCCAAGACACCTCTCAGTGCCCCATCCTCTGGTTGCCCTCGCGACTCCACAGATCTGCCTTTGCTCCCCAGACTGCAGAGGAAATGAGTCTTTTTTGCGCCGACTCAGACAAAACCAAGACAATAAGGAAATAGATCCCTTCGGTTTTGTAGTCCTTTATTATTTTTTTTTTAAGTTGATCCTCCCATAGTAATGTACTGAAATGCGTAACAGTTACATTGTACAAAGCATTTAAAGAAAGTACCTCAACTTGCCGATTATTTCAAAATGAGATTATAAACAAAAGGAAAAATAAATCTGGTCCCTCACTAAAGGCCAAAAAAAACCCCAAAAATAACTGAATACCTTCCGTTATTTATTTATTTTTTTAAAACATAAATTTGGAACACTTCATCTTACAAATAGGATTAACATGAACATAACATCACACAAGCTCGCAGACAACCAGCATAAAATATTGGGTACAGTTTTTTTAATCAGAAGAATCATGCTTTCATGAAGAAATCATAACTGTTTATACAATCGAATCAATTTACTGTATTACAAAAAAAAAAAAAAACAGAACAAAACTAAGTCGCATCTATTAGTTATTTAGTTCATTAAAAGGCAAAAAAATAAAATAAAAGAGGAATGTAAGAAAATTCCAAACACTGTTTTGCACTCCCATATACACAGATCAGTTCACCTCACTTTTTTTGGAAGTACATGGGTGCCTTACATCGTAACGCAGTGGGGGACTGGAGCAGTGCTGTTTGTTACAGGAACAGTGCTATTGTAATCAACAAACAATCGTTTGCCAACAAATAAATACACGGTACACATAACACAAAGGAGAAATTAAGAGGGTAGGGGGAAAGGAAAAAATACAACAAAATAGTGACATGATTGTCGAAAATTAAAAATCTCCTTACAATGATTCGAACTAGTGGTGCTGTTGATGAACGCGGTGCTTTCACGGAATTATCTGGATGATTTAGCTTCTTGGAGTAGTGAACATTCATAGTTTACAATATACACAAGCCTCTTATGTATTGTTTCTCAGAGTTCTTTCTTTTTCTGTCATTTTTTTCTCCTTGTTTTTCCTTTTTTTTTAAACAATGCAGTTGAGAAGGCAAAAGAATTACAGAGAGAACAAAATATTCCCTGTTACTTCATTCTACATTTACGATGGATAGTGTGCATTTGATAGAACTATTTTCTTTCTTTGAAGGGCTAAAATGCATAAAGCTTTAATGAAGAGATTTGTACATAAAAGCAACTGTTCCCAATCCTGTGTCAAACTATCTTATACAAAAAGAAAATCAATTCAGTTCCTACTTTAAAGGAGTGCCCATGTGTGTATCAATGCAGTCTTAACCCTTCTGCCCCTGCCCCTCAAAGCCGGGTGAACTGGAAGACACTTTTTCCCAGCCCCGTTTACATAATCCACTGAAACCTTTTTTTTTTTCCTTTTTTTTTAAAGTCGCATTGATCCTCCAGAAGTCAGCAGCTGCCTTTGCTGTGCAAAACAAAATATTGAGAATAAATAGTTTCTTTCTTTTTTAAAATTATTCAGTTTAAGGTCACCAGACTTTAAATGAGTGACCCTGCAGATTTATAAGGCATTCTGCTCAGCAGTCTTTTAAATAGTCATATATGAAAGAGCCATGCTACTGGTTTGGACTTGGTCCCATCCTCGGTAAGACTCCGCACTGTCATACGTGACTGATGGACTGGATGGCGCTGGATTCCGCGGCGGCTCTCGCCATACTGTGCCACATGTTGGGAGAACTATGGGACGCAGAATGAAGGGAGTCCTTGTCGGAGAGAGAGAGCATCATGGCGTAGGCCTGCAACGGGGACAGAAGAAGGACAGAGAGGTCACGCTCCGGCGGCGGGGATCTGAGCTTGGACCCACGCCGCCCCTGCGTGGTCAGGGCAGCAGTCAGGCTACAGCCACTGGTCTCAACTAAGTTAAAAAAAAAGAAAAACCCCAACAAAATGCTTTAGGTAAAACCACTGTCAACCCTTTCACTGACACGTTTGACTCACTAACAGTAATAATAATTTCTGCTTTCATCTGGTTTCACAAAGCTCAGAGAAACCTTTGATAGTAGACAAGGTCCAAAGTCTCCTTTGCCTTCAGATTCTTGGCACAGGAGGCTCTTTTCAAGAGGCTGAGGAATCACATTATCCCTTGTCTCGTCCTGTATTTCACCAAATATAACAGTATCCTTTGCTGACCTTTCCTACATGCATATTCTGCAGTTTTTAGAACAGGAATCTTTCAAAGAGGCTAAAAAAGCCCCATTTTAATTAATCAATGTTGAGAAAATGGCAAGAAATAGCACAAGGATACCATTTCAGTTATTGCTGTTTGTAAAACGTGCTGAGGACCTAGAGGCGGTACCATCCAACAGGCTATTAAAAAATGCCAAAAAGCTAAGCCAGCCAAAAGATCCAAGTCACATCCCTGTGAGGCTGCAGCTAAACTCCACAGCATCAGTGTCAGCAGAGTGGGAGTAGTTCTTACCATGGCATTTCTGTGGACAGCAGGCAGAACAAAAATAGCAAAAAGTAAGAAAAAAATACGGAAATCCTCCATTTTCAGGGACCAGGGCACCCTGCCATGTCTCTGGGGTGCAGTGGGATGTCAGGTCAGGCTGAGGTTTATGGACATGGAGCACAGCCCTGTCTGCTGGAACAACCCTGCTTGCCACACACTAACAGCTTAATCCTGAGGGTATTTGGTGACAATAACATTTTAACCAAGTTAAAGCTTTTACCTGGGATTTGGATTTCCTGTACAATGGTTGCTTGAGGTCCTCTGGCAGCTGGGAAGCATTGAAAGCTGCCAATTCAGCTTCACTGTATTGATTTTCTTCCATTTTCCTCATTTTGAGGCTATCTGTGAAGTGCCTTATGTGATCCAAAGCCGAAAGTCCGGTCTTATTATACTCCTCTTCTTTATACCTACAAAAACACCAAGGAGGTTTTAATGCCGATTTAATGATCCTCTCTGCGTTCCCTCGTCTTCTCAGATTTACACATCTGAGCAATTTCCCCCTTTTTCACATTCATAAACCACCTTGCCTTATGGAATGGGGATCCTGAATTAAAAGGAATCCCCTTTTCTGTTCTAAAGAAAGGGCAGTCGAGTGGGGGAGGGAGAGTTTGTCTCTCTCCTGGTGTCCCCACAGCCTTCCGCAAGGCCATTATGAGAGATCCAGGACGGTTCACAGAGCAGATAACGTCTCTCCCATGGAACTGTCTCACCCTGCTTCCTGTCTCACCCAGAACCTCACAATAGCTCCCCAAGCACAGTCAATTTTCCTATCAAGGGCTCCAGACTGCACGAAGAGGCTGAAAGCAGGGCTCGTGTTGACCCAAACACAGACGCACGTTGCTATTGTAAGTGGGAAGCGGCTGCTCCGAACCAGTTCCCACGCACCGGTTTGGTGCTGGCACTCTTGTATGGTTTATTGTTTTTATTCCGCCTATCGGGCACACCAATACTCGGAAGGAACCAACCTGCCAGGGGAAGCTTTGCAGTTCATGTCCAAAGTACTCGTTTCCTCATAATCCTCCTCGGGAGTGCCCTCATGCATGTCACTTGTCACGGGCTCCTTGACTGCTTTCCCTGCCATTTCGCTCTCTTCATCTTCTTCATCCATCATTACTTCATCTTCTGCCTCCTCGTCATCCAACAGATCTGAGTTCTGGCTGGCTACCATGGCTTTTTCATCCTTAAAGTGGCTGCCATTCATTCTGAAAGTACCAAAACAAACCCAAGCTATAAACACAAATCAGCTATGAAAGCTCCTCATTGGCAGACTTTTGGAGACAGATCTGAAAAGCATCTGTCCCAGCAGAATAAAGTGATTTCTGTATTTTATATCTTGCTTAACTTCAGACATTCAGGCAGCACTGGAGAAAATTCCACTCAGAAATCAGTGGGACGTTACAGCACCATCAGCATGGGATTTTCTGTTATCCTGCTAAAACTAGTGCTCTAACAGAGGCATGTTCAGCTAACCATTCCAAATTTTCTCATGCATTATTTCATCTCAAGTTTCCAATCATACATGTAGTCTGGGCAAAACAACTCACTGCCTTTTAACAGAAGCTGTAGGGGCCAAGAAACTCTTGAAAATGGGATCTGGCATTTTTAACAAAAAATTACATCCAATATTGCATTCAGAGTTTTAAAGTCAAAATTACACGCATAATTAATTTAGCACACTACCACCCCTTTGGAAGCCATATTGCTTCACTGAATGTATGGATTTCATACGTGGGAACCTAAGGGACTTCAGCTGGAGAGCTGAAGAGTGGTCTGCAATATTGCTTCTGTGCTGAACTGGGTTATTGACTGATTTGAAGGGTAAAAAGCAATGAAAAGAAAGGTCATATGGCAATTTAAGTGCATTTATTCCTATTAAATGAGTAATTACAGCAATACACACATGGAAAACCATTCGGTCTACGCGTGGTTATTACGCTGCCCTTTGCTCTCAGACAATGACTTCTCTTAACTACTTCCTACGGGATTTTTATCAAGGACATAATACCCACGCTCAAGTAGGGGCTCGTTTGGTAATGGTCTCAGCCCTGTAGGATTCAGAGCATCCGGAGCTGCATTGTGTCCATCACATCAAATGAGAACTAAAGAAATTCGGCACGGCGGCGCCAACGAACGCCCAGCCAGAGACACAGTGATGTGAATGAGCTGCACTCAGCAGAGCCCCCCCAAAATTCATGCTACCACTGTATCTGCCCCCACCACGTCATGTAGCACAGAGGCCTTGATTCATCTATTGTTCTCATTGTGCAAAAGGTCCTTAACTCTTCCAGGAATACAGTTATAAAAATGGAAACCTTATTGTCCACACGCAGTTTGCTTTAGACTCCGTGTGCTTCAAACTGTGTGGGACAATATGGGATTTACCCATTGTTGGAGCAAGATAAGATGAGCCCTCACAGCCTTGTTGGTATTTAACATTTGACTTTCTGCTGTAACAGATGGAGTTTCTGAGGAGCAAAGCTGGTTTCTGCCACAATAACAGCATCGTTTTCCTAAACATATTAGAGTTTCATCTATTTTCCCAGCGAATTCCAGCTGACTGCCATGAGTTTAGTATTGCGTTGAAAAAAATGCTCTAGGGAACAGCCTGTCTTTACAACAGTATCAAAAAATCTGAGGTTGTGCAGAACAGGGTGAGCTGAAGCAGCCACCTCCCTCTAAGATCATCAGAGAAATATCTCTTTATCATCTTTTATTTAAATAGGCAGAAATAAGAAATTGTTGAGGGCAGTTTGGGCTGCCAACTTGCTTGTTATGCTCAATTGAGGCTGCTAGAAATGAAAGGGAGATGGACTACAACCAAAGTAAGAAAAGCCATGTGATTAAGAAAACAGATTCTCTAATTATGCTTTCAAATGCAGCAATTTGCCAGGGATAAAATATCTGTCAAGAGCAGTCTGAAGTGCCAAATTTAGAAAGGAAACACTGCACAACCCAGCAACCTTTCCACTTTGCTGACTTCCTGTTGGAGGACATGTTGAGACCAGATGTGCGAGGAAAAAATCCCAAGCCCTCATTGCCAATCAAGATGGAATGAAATTTGAATATGCATGTAATCACTTAATCCAATACTTTTGTGGAAATTGTGTTGTGTCCACCCTTTTTATCCCTTCACAAAGGCATCTAGAAATTGAGGAGACAGCAAAGCTTGTCACCAACAGCAAGAATTTTTTGATGTTGATAATGTAATGCCAATTCAAAAGGGAAAATAATGCATAATGCAACACCAACCCCAAAGAAATATGTGGGGCTCCATCCCACAGCCTTTTCTGCTTAGCTGTACTTTTATTAACTGAAAATATTTAGCAGTGGTCTCTCTTCTGTTAGTTCAGAAGAACTGAAACACCCATATACTTAATAAATCTTAGTAGAAAAAGCTCTCTCACATGCTGGAGCTCTGTGGACTCCCAACGCCCACCCGCAGCCTCACAGGCTTTTGGCTACTCAGCATCTTTCTTGGGATTGAGTTACTTACGGGAAAGGACTTTCGGCTACAATCTTTCCTTTGGTCCAAGAATTTAGCTTGGTCTACTTTATTAATTACACATTTAAATTGCACTTAAATCCTAAGGCTCCATACATTTAGCCACAGGACGTAGAATTCACCTGCTCTGCCGTGAATGCAAAGAGAAGGAATTTTTCAGCAGACTTAAATCAACGGTGGGAGCCTGAAAACTGAGAGCTCCAGATACAAGGAGAAATGTGTTCACAGATGGAATCTCTTGTCCAGCATCTGCCACTTTAAACATCTTCATACACAATGGGGAGGGAATCAACACATTTCTATTCCTAAGACACCAAGGTGGCCACTGAAGCAACCAGATTCTAAAATAACTCTGGCTCCAGACATCATCAAAAGTGAACAATCAGGTCTGCAGACCTGGAAAAGGAGCAGTGGGCACCTTCTGAAGGCAAATCAGACACAACTCACCTCTCCTCTGAGTTTCGGGGGGATTGATTGTTGTGGTTGCTGTTTCCAATAAAATTCCTAATTTCTGTGAAGTAAGAGTCTTCCTTGTCGTCTAGGATTGCCCCTGTGCTTTCCAGTTCTGAGTGAGGTGAAGATGTTGCAGTACCTTAAAGCAAAACATACAATATGTGTTGATGCTCCTTTACATTTTCTATATTTAACCATTTAAATCAAAATGAAATTGAAACTGGTTAAAATGGGTGAGAGCCAGAAAGTGTGCGTCACTGTGAACCATCAGCTTTTGGCCACAAAACCAGTAATTAGTAATTATTCGTGGGCAAAGGTGATTTCCAGCAAGAAACAACTGGTTGCATGCTGGGTGCCCCTTCCATGGTTTATCATCACTTTGGTCACATCTCTATTTCAACATCTCCCTCTTGTTCCCTGTGATTCCAAGATTGTCCATGGATAACTGTCTTTCTTAGACCAATGGATGAACTGAGCAAACAGAGCTTAATTTTTAGCTATTAATTTTGCAGATTTATTCAAAATATGGACTAACCGTTGCCATAATCACCCAGGTCCATTAGAGAGACCAGTGAGAGACCAGTGTCAGACGCCTTTCTCTGAGTGCTGGGGAAGGGACAGCTCTGCATTCACTGCGTGCCCCTGGTTATTTCCAGTGAGGCAAAATGCACACTGAAAGGACTGCAGAGAGGGTTTTCATTAAACCCTGGAGATACCCAAACCAGCCCAGTGACATCCCCTCCTGCCAACTGCCTGTGCTGCTGCTGTGTGGTGACCAATTTGCTTTGGGGCTTGAGAGGCACCACGAGCTCCATAATAGCCAGCACTTTTCAGCTGCTGACAGTGGGAATATTTCAGAAGGTGCCAGGAAAATCTTTTAGAGTGCCCCCTGAGACTCTAAATCTAGGACTCCTATTGAGAGCCAAGTAATTGTGGAGATGGGATTAAAACAATTTTCTCAGTCTGCTCTCAAAACGCTATGGGTTGGCTTAATTAAAACCAAAAGAAAAGACATCTTCCAGTGGTCTTAAGTTATACAAGGGGAGAGTTTATGCTGGGATTTTCAAAGCACTTTAAATGTCAGCAGAGCTTAGGCACTTACATATTTTGCAACCCCCCACCCGTCGGAGCAGCGTGTGCCTGTGGACACTCGGCAGCACTGACAGGGAATGGGCAGTGCCTGCACATGGGATATGGGGCAGGCTGGGGAGGGAAAAGACAGGAGGGAAAAGACAGGAGGGAAAAGACAAACATACCAGACATGTTCCCGTTCTCGTGCTTTTTTAGATGTCTGTCAAGATTGGTTTGTTGACCAAAACACCTGTCACACAAGTGACACTTGAATGGCTTCTCTTTATTGTGGATGTTACGCACATGTCTCTGCAGGTTAGAGGATATGCTAAAGGATCTGTCACAGTATTTGCATCTAAAAAAAAAAACAACACCAAAACAAGTGGGTAGGAAAGTGTTAGTAGTTGGATATGTAAGATTTGTCCTACCATACATGAAGAGCCCTCTGGGCTCAGTCTCAGCACCCAACCACAGCTCCTTGTTCCCTACTGGGGCACAATCCTCTCTGAAATAAAGACAAATTTTTGCTGACTAACTGGAGAGCTGTGCTCTTGGAACGGAGACATAACTCCTATGGTGGGGTTTTCAGCTTTAATTCATATTAGACTTTATATTTTAAATACTGCCTCTAGGAATAAGCATAATATTTCTGAGCTAATGGCATCAAATTAGCTATGGTAATGGAGTCCCATGTTTTTAAAACTGTTGCACGCAAAGTTGGGAAGTTTGAAAACAGTAGAGCAATAACTCTATTGTTTCATGTGCTGCCAATACAATACAATTAAACACTTTTGGAAAAAACATGAAACAGATCTCTTCTAATGCTCAAATAAGGTAAAAAGGGCTATTTCTTTTCCTATTCTCAATTATACTGTGTGATTAAATCTTTTCTTGAGGAATTAGCTTGCTTGATTGCTAATCCCAGAGGAAATTTGGTTATCTTGCAAAAACCAGCAATAAACAATCCCAGCCTTTAATACTGTGCCAATGTGAGTAGTTTAGTCTATCACTCTGGTACCAGAGGCATCAATTTTCATACTCTGCAGCGATTTGGAGTCCCTAAAGCCTTTACTGTATTGCTCTTTAAGCCATTACTAAGTCATACTAT
>VYZQ01017859.1:20473-49894 GCA_013400655.1 Mystacornis crossleyi
GGCAAATAAATGGGTGTTTTATTTCTGCTTTAAGCACTGCAGTGAGCAATTAGGCTCAAATTTTCAAAGCTATTAAAGTGACTAACTCCCACCGAAGTCAAGTGAGAGAGAAACATTAAATCCTCTGAGGCTCTGTATTTTAATGAAGATTAAATATTTATTAACTATTGCAATCTAACAAGATTTCAGTCTGAAAATTTCACTGCAATCTCTAAAGGAAATGGCTTGGAACAATTTCAGCCGCATATAAACAAAGACTTCATTCTGCAACCCTCACTCAGGTAAAGTTCCCATTGCCTTCACCAAACAAAACCACCAGGATCAGGTACATTAAAAAAAAGCCAATTTGACATAAGATCATATTTATCTGCTACAGCTACAAGACCATGTAGGAAAGAGTGGCATGCTCCGTAATTGAGTGCTAAGTTATCTTTCATATTATATTTTTCTTATGCAATTTATTTCACAGTGATTTAATCAAAAATATAAGCAATGAACTTACCCAAATTCTTTGATCAGGCAATTGGAACTGGGAGCAAAATTGAAACAAAAACAACATATTATTCCTGCATTGGAATCCTTATTGCAATCAATCTACTTATTAAGATTTTATTTAAAGATACTAATTAAAATGTTATTCTGAATGATTTGTTGGAGACGGGTGTTCTCTTCCTAAAAAATACAATCCTTGTAATGACAAATTATTGTGAAATGCCACTAAATTATCGAACTTTCATAGCTTCTGGGCCACTGGCACTGGGAAGAATTTTTCCCGGCCAGGTATAGGATAAGGATTTTGAGGTTTATGTCTTTAAGTTCTATTTCAGAAACCTATTTGAAAGATCCATCTGTTTGCTGTCATATTATCCAGTTAAAAAATAATAAATTCTTGCTCCATGAGACAGCAATTTTCAGGAATAAATTCAACAACAGAAACACAAGCTTTTAGGACATGAACAATAATTTTGTAGATATTTTAAATCCTGCCAGTGGAAAATGAAAGCTTGCGGAGCACTCCCCACCTGTACTTTTACAGGGGTGAACAGGACTATAAAGGAAAAACAGCTTTTCTGGAAGCTGTTCTCCAGTCCTCTATAAATACCGAGCCAAGTTCTGCCTTTGCAAACAGGAGACTTTCTGTTCTATTAAAGTTTGCAAGAAAGCATTTTGACATTTACATTTTGACAGGACATGTGCTGGTGGTTTGGTTTTCTTTTACAACGTTCCTCAGTGCCTGTTACACTCCTGACCTCTGTATCGACCCAGCTCACACCAAGTGAAAGACGTTATCCCTCTCGCTCAGGTAAGCGATAAAACCAAAGCCAGGCTTTGCCGGGGACTTTTTATTTTGTTGCACAGTGAGAAATGTGGAGGAGGGGGTTCTGTAGAGCCAGCCCTCCCTCCTTTCCCTGCGGGCTGCTCTGCCCCACCTGGGCTGGCCCTGCCATGGGGAGGTGGCATCCGACACCTCCTCCTCACACGGACACTCGGTGACAGCACTGGGACCTTCCTCGGGCACCAGCACGAGATTCAACCAACTCTCCGAGACAAAACACCAAGGGTGGAATCCCGACATCATTCCCATTAACAGGGAACTGCCCGACGCCTCCATTTCACCCACATATCCTTGCCTGATTCCCAGTTCCCCAGGTACCTCAGTCACACAACGCTACACAGAAGAATACCCAACTCCCTTCCTGCCCACCACAGCCAAACTCCAAACAGCGAATTTTACCCCAGCCCCTTTCCTACCCACTGACCACCCTACCTACCACTGGCATCAGTCCAGCCTGCAGCAACACCTTCAGAACCCCAAATCCAACTGCACTGAACCACTCTGAGTTACAGCTTCTGAACAGCTAGAGAGCACTAAGAAAAATAATACTGCTTTTTCCATCAATGCAGTTATCTAAAATACCCTCATTTAAATAATTTACTGATAATTTACAGCTCCTTGGCTGCTCTAACAGAATCACTAACTAGATGGAGAGGAACCAGCCTGTTTTAAATGGGGACAAAAAGCAGATTGAGCTCATCTTTGGGGAATTTTCACTTGTTGTTTTGCCACTTGAGCAAATTTACCTTACTGTCCTTATTTAAGGTAACTTAGCAGGAGGTGTTAAGCTGCTATTTAATCTTGCACATAAATTCTCAGTGATTTTAATACATCTTAAATTCTTATTTCATGCTTATAAATACTTACATAGTGCCATAAATACTTACAGCATGTAAATATTACTAAATATTTTAAAACTTAGATCCAATACTTTGTTCAGACATTGAAATTGGAATGGGGTGTTTTTGTGCATCTGCAACCATATATGCCATCAGCTTTTCTTCTCAGTTCTCCAGAAGTCCCATATTTCAGAATATATCCATGCAAGTTAGGACATAACAACTTAGGACTTCATTGGAGATTAAAAAGAAAAAAAAAAGGAAGTGGTGGCAGATTATTGGGGTGTTTTGCCCAGGAATTCAGAGGAACCTGAACCAGCGACAGCAGCTCACGGCTGTGTGCTTAAAATACAGGATGTGTAAAGGGTGTCATTACTAAGATGAAACAGCCCACAGTCAGAAAAGGGTTCAAATCTGTAAATACCACAGAGCATTTTATTTCAGGTGTAAAATTTAACCAGAATTTTTAGCAGAATCTCCTTGAGCAAGGAGGAGGAAGACAAAATGAGGGTGCGGTGCTGGTGGAGAAAAGCAGTGTATAGTTTGCACACAGATCCTCTTCCTACACTACAAACACATCATAGTTATTACACTGTTTTAGGGACACCCTCCTAAATGTTTTTCATCCAGGACTGTGACCTATGAACAAGCGAGCAGCCCAGAGTTTATAAACTCTGTTTTCAGGAATGGAGGACCAGGGAACCTACACACACTGCAGCCCACGGCAGCTTCCAAAAAACACAGAGCATTTGCACAATGAGGTTTGGAAATATCAGGTGGACACTTTCATCTCTTTTATGGGAGTCCTTAAACAAAATAAAGTCCCTTTTAAACTGGGACGTTCAGCTTTGCTGGCCTTACTTTGAATCTGCATCGACTCCTCATAGTCAATACTGACTCCCCTTGCTCAGAGAACAGGAGAGTGCTGGAGACACGAGTGGCTGCAAATGTTGGTAGCTACGTTATGGTTTTGGAGGAAAATGGTTCTAAAAGACACATTCAATTCGAATCTGGCTTCCTCTATAATCAAAACATGTTGTTTCATCTGCAAAACATCAAGAAGCTCAGAACAATGCTTACGCTTTTCCACAATGGTCCAGCAAAAACTGTGTGCTTTAGGAAATCCAAAAATTACTAAGACTGCATTCATTTCTCTGCACCTGCTTTGAAGCATCAACAAGCTTGTTTACAACATCAAAATTCCCAAAATACTTACTTGTGGATGAAACAAGAATCCCGGGGAAGGTCTCAAGTATTTCTCTTTTAAAGCTTCCAGTGGGTCAGTTAGCTTTCTTTTTTCTACTCTGTAAATGTTAAAATTAGATTTGCTTGTGAGGAATCAGTCTCAGATATTAATAATCATACAGCTACTCAGGTTTAAAACAGGCAATCACACATCAAGAAATTTGTTTCTAGCAGATAACAGTAAAAGATAAGGGAGGACTACTCAAGTCTGGATTCCCACACACAGCTCATTACTGACAGGGTGGGGCTGGGAATCTCCATTAAAGGAGATTATTCCATTTATATAGGGAATAATCTCATTTCAAAAGACTGATAACAACTATAATAGGAACTGATGACTAACTACCAAGCACTTTTACAAAGAAATAAGGCAGCTAAGCATGCTCTGCACTAAGAGGAGAGGAATTCAAGGCAACAGAGCCTTGAGCAACGGGTCCCTTGCCAACTGTCCACACAGGACATCACAGCCACGCCCTGGAAACCTCTCCTGGACACAGCCAAGGACAAGCAGGGGGAGAAAGGTGGGTTTGTAGGAACACACTGAATCTGAGGTGCCAGCAACAAAAACTGCAATTCACTCGTGGGCATTCAGGCAGCGAAACCCAGCGTGGATAATTCAGAAACAGCGTGGAAATTTGAGGCTTTTGCTTTTTTGTGCTACTGATGTGCATGGTTTCATGGATGGACCGTGTTGTCCATATGTAGATGTAACTCATGGCAAAGGAAGGCTCAGTAATAACTGGCCTTGTGCTGCGCTGCCAGAAATTGTAGTGATTTCATTAAAATCACAGAAATGTAGGCTCACAGAATGATTTGGGTAGAAAGGGACCCTAAAGACCATCTAGTTCCAACCTCTCTGCCCTGGGCAGGGGAGTTGGCAGTGCAATTTAATTAGTTGGTAATGCAGGGCCATAAAACATGGATTGTTATTTCCGCTGCTTCAGGTATTTTAAGTAAATATGACGCAAAGAAAACTTGCGGTCTAACACAGATATCAATCTGGTATGAATAAAGCCATCTCACTCAATAGCATCATATCCTGTTTCTTCATAATACAGATTTGTTGTCTTATGCACCAGCATTCTCCAAAAACTTTTCCCACAGCATTTCTTTTTCAGATGAAGTAATAAATTAGCATAATTTACTTGGCCGTAACCGTTTTTTTTAACAAGAGGCTGTAAAATCAGTCATTTATATTACAGACAAATATTCTTATGGCTAATATTTCTCTAAACTAATTTAGATACATGACTTTGTCTGGTTATAGATATCAGAGCAGGAAGGGCAAAGGGGGGCTGACACACACAGGATGCAGGTGAAATTCAGATCCCAGTGAGATCCATCTCAGCTCTGCTGGGAAGCACCAGGAGGTCTGGATTTTACCACTGTTTTTTAAAACCTCAGCTCACTGACAAGTGTGCATCTGTCAAAGCCAACAATGGGGTTCCCACTGGTTTTACAGGGTAGGTCATGGATGGGGATCTGCACAGCCTGGGATAGTGGAAGGTGTCCCTGCCCACGGCAGGGGGTTGGAATGAGATGAGCTTTAAGGTCCCTTCCAACCCAAGCCTTTCTGTGATGATTCTATGACTAAGGAGCCCACTGGTGAGGCTTTGTACACACAAGGATGCTGTGCTTTCAATTCTATGAATGAAAAAATCAACCCAGTACTCAAATAATGTTAAAAAAGTGCAGATATCATTCTCAATTTCCGTATTTTTAATACACTTTAGGGCCAAGGAGCTTCTTTGTTTTACTTATGAGACATTCCTCTTGAATTCTAGAGGAACAAGGTGGGGTACAAGGGGTACCCTGGGAGAGGCACTGTCACCTCCAGGGGAAGCCAGAGTGGGCAGAGTTTTGGAAGAAAATGAATTTCAGGCAAATAAGTGACATCAAATACACAACAAATAAACCAACATTCAATACTGATGCCAACTCATTTATGGGTAGGAGACTATATTCAACCTCTGCATGTCAAGCTATTCAGGTTCAACTAATGACTGATGGCAATGAGGGCTTGCTAATTGCAGCATTACCGGCCCCACGGCTCACCTGGAGCAGCTGGGTTGTGAGGAGGGATGTGCAGGTCAGCAGGTGGCCTGGGCCCCCTGTGCCTTGGCAGTGGGATGGCACCTCCAGGGACACTGGGAGAGGGACGGGGGGCAGCCCTGGCAAAGGATGTACCAAAGGATGCTGAAAGGCAGCAGAGAGTCCATTACCTGTAAATGGGATCCATAAAGAATGGGGTGGGCCTGGCATGCTGCAAAGAGGACTCCGAAGCTTTCCTTTGCTCGAGGTCTCCTCCTTTCTTCTCTCCAAAGACGTGGTTTTTCCGAGGCTCGGCTTGTTTTGTGCTGCTGGCTCGGCTTCGGCTGCCCATGCTGAGATCCAGCGGCTGGTCCTGGCTGGATGCAGAGGGGGCTGCTGGCTTTGAGGGGATGGGAGTAAGTGGCTTGTCCTCCTTACGTTTTATGGTGAGGTCAAAGGGAGACTCAGAGCTTCCCTTTGGGATCTTCTTTATTTCACTAGGTGATTGGGGCTCCACTTTCAAGGGTAACGGTCTCAAGTCTCTATCAGGAAATGGATACATTGATTGAGAGAATGCTGGAAAAAACGGGAGGGGAAACATGGAAGGGTAAGGTAAGGCTCCGACTTTTTTGTCTTGCAGCCCCACAAGTCCTGTTGAACCAAAGTACTTTTCAGCAATAGAAGCAATAGCCTTTATAGAATCATTCACCGCTCCTGACACCGCAGTCTGCTCCTCTAAGGATGGTGAGAAAATGGAATGATTGCTGTGGTCTTTCTTATTATTTATTGACGCCAGGCTCTGCAGAGAGCTTACTTTGTCTTTGAACATTTTACCATTTTCTTTAAATTTCTCTTTCTCACTTTCAATGTCACTTTCCAGATCAGAGCCCGAGGTGGTTTCCAGGTCACTGCCACTGGGGGTACTGACATCGTCAAGGTCAAGGTCACTACTCTCTGACTGGTCACTGAGTTTCTCATGCGGCCTCTCTTCAGAGGACCCTTCTGGTTGAAGCTCCACTGGCTTATTCTCCCCTACTGATGGTTGTTTATTTAGTGCCTTCAAAATATCCTGGGTGGCTGGCAGTATCTGAGGATTTGTCATGAGGGGACTTTGGCTTTTGTTTGTCTGATCTGTGCTCGGAAGTCCTTTAACAGGAGAACTAGTAGGTAGCAAAGGTGGCCTGTGGTACAAGCCTGAAGGAAACAGACCGGGGAAGCTAAAAGAAAATCCAGGAGCTGTTGGAAAGGTAAGACCAGCAGGATGCCTATTGGCTCCAAAATAGTCAGCAAGGCCCGGATTTGCATGATTCATATTAACCATGGACGTTTTATCCATAGCTGGGGTTCCAGGAAGAGAAATGCCTTGGCCAAAAAATCCTCCTGCTGCAAAATGGTTCTTGCCCTCACAAAATCTCCTGTGTTTATTTAAGGAAGACGTAGTGCTGAACATTTGTCCACAGTCTTTGCACTTGATTTGGGTTCTGCAATCAGCATGCATGCGCTTATGACGACAAAGGTTTGAAAACTGAGTATAGGATTTATGGCAGACCTCACCTGTATGTAAACAACAACAACAACACATCTCAGGCTTTGTGGTAATTGCCCCCACCCTCAAAGCTGTGCAAATAACACCATTTTTTACCCGCCAAATGTCAATGAGGAAGCCATAGGGAGAGGTTGGGGTGCACAAATGTACAAAAACAACTGTACTCTCCAAAGCAAGGCATCCAAGCAAACAAATGTCAGAAGACAGCACCAAAACTCGCTCCAGCCAAGCAGAAAAGGTGTGGAATCACTAACAGACACACTCCCCTCGTTTGCACAGTGTTGCACATTCAGTACCATTATTCCACGCTGCGTTAGCCCCCGGAGCCCCCCAGGAGCCACCACCCGGTGCTGTGACCCCACATGAACCCACAGTGCTCCTGTGTGAGAGCACAGGTGTCTTCAAATGGCATCCATTTGTGTCACTATTCCCACGTGGAAATGAATCATTAAAATAAATATTTGCAGGACCAGACAGAGACGGAGCTGCCTCACAGAGCTTTCACTCTGCAAGAATAGGAAAGAGGTGAAGGAGGAGACAACCAGGTATTTCCTATTTCCAAATATAAATGTAACAAACATTTTTTTCTCCACTTACAATGAAAAATTTAATCTCATGGAAGTCCGGACTAGAACCTGGAAAACCTCAGTACTCTCATATGTCGAATGCATTTCCATTCATGCAATGCATACAGTCCTTCAAGGTGCCTGGGATGCTGCAACTCTAAATTCCACATCTTAATAACTTTCCTAGCCTTAATATTGCTTATTTGCCTCTTGCACATGACAAGATAGAATATATTTCAACAACAATTTCCTTTAGGAATGAAGCTGTCTTTATTTGCACGTCTGATGCTCAGTAAGAGCCTGATGAATTTCCTTTCAAACACCTCTGGGATGAGAATAATTTCAGCCTCACAAATGCAGCATTTGGAGAAAGCCTGGGGACACCCACGGGAGCAGATCTACCTTGAGGTCAGGGCCTGATCTAGCCTGTGACACTCTGCACGTCAGAGCTCAGATTCCAGCAACCTTCCACAGCAGCAGGAGGCTGGAAGTGGTCCCGGTGGAGCAGAGTGAGACACTACAGAGTCAGTCACGTCACTGAAGCAAACAGGATTTTGCAGATTCCTGATTTTCTGGCTGCTACAAACCTTAGGGAGCAAATTGAGGCAGCAACCAAGTGAAGAGTCTGTCAGTTGAAGTGGGGTTTGGAAGATGGCAATGCTTAGTTCCCCAGTGCCTTTTCATGTCCCCTCTTGGCATTCTTTGGATGAGCAGGAGCAGCAGGCAAGTCCCAAGGCTGTGCTTTGTCTTCTGCTCTTCATTATGCCAAAATTTGTCCGTACCTCTGCACTACCTCGCTTCTAACAGCATCAGCTCCAGACTTGTTTAAAAACAAGGCAGCACCACTATCAGTGAGCACTGTTATCCCTCTGCAATAAATCCTTTTTTTTTTTTCCCAGCCAGGAAAAAGCATGTGGCCACTTTATTTTTATTTAATTTGTGTCATATCATAAACTCTCATCTTTCACACATCAAAGCCGCACAACAATACACATTGTGTATTCTGAGGCCTTTTTAACAATCATTTTCATGATTTGAGACAGTCTGACATAATTTACAATGGCTCTATTTTAAGCCTGCAGAGGAAACTGAATTGAATGTATCCCATCCTGCACTCTTGGTTCCCATGAACTGTAATCACGTCCTCTAACTTCCACTCGCACCGGGGCCCGCGCTAACCTTCCTGCTCCTCCAAATCCCTGCCCTTGAGAAACTCCACCACTTGTTGTCATCTCTTAACTGTTTACCTCTTCAGCAGCCTGCTCCATATCTCAGCAACAATGCTCCTATTGTTCCCGGGCCTGATCCTGCCCCATCCACCCATTTCTCCCTGCTCACATCCCACACTGACATCCCCCGGACAGTTCGAGGGGTAAAGGGTGCAGGATCGGGCCCAAACACAGGAAATTTGCAGTGCCGTAATTCAGGAAGAAGGTTGTTTCTGTGCATCAGTTACTGTTCCTGCTGGAAATCTTCATTCACGAGGAAAGGCAAGAAAGAAGAGGGAGAAAATAAAAAATAAAGCGAAAAATAAAGAGGCAAAAATATAGAACAGAAAGAAAATAAGAGAGACAAGAAGGATGAGGAGGGATTATTCTAGTTCCTTGAAAATGCTTGATTTTCTCTGGTTAAGTAGTTTTTGTCCCTTTAAAAATATTTTATTTGCCTATTTAACATAGATTTTAAAATTTTTATTTAATATATATTTTTTATTTAATATAGAATTATTTATCATTCATTTTTGCAGTTATGAAGCTCTGATTTTTTGCTATTTTCTCCTATTTTTAGCCTAATTGCAGGCATAAGATTTCTGTTCCCACCTCCACACTCCAGGGTACAGAATCAGGACCCCTTACCTTCACTGTTGAGGGTTTACACAGTAATTTCCCCCTGCTCCCATCACGTTGATCACAGAAACCAAAATTAAACCAACCCAAATGGGGACTCGAGTGTCGCCTCCATAGGTTCACACAAGCTCCATCTTGGATATTATGGATCCACTACTCTCCATGTGTAAAGCTAGATAGACCATACATATTTTTCCAGGAAAAAAAAAATCTCAAGTGCGTGCATTTCTGAGAATAGGTTAATGTAGAATTAAAGAGGAATCATATTTTATGAACTTTTGATCTTCTACCAGGTTGTGTTGAGGGCCAGCTTCTTATTCACATGGCTTTATTAAAAGTAAGAGTTTGATCAGGGAGGCTGGAGTGGCAAAGGACTGAAAAGAGGCGTATTGGCACAGATTAGGTCTTCCTAAAATCTGGGGAGTTCTCCCTTAAAAAACAGTGGTACATTATTAAACTATTATTCTCCATTAATATATTCCAAAGTCAACAGAATCAAGAATATTCTACTCTGGAGAAAAGCAAAAATATGCACTTAAAATTTTAAGATATCCTTACAGGCTATTAAGGGAGATGCAAATTAATAATTTGACTAAATGTGTTTTACCTCAGTTTTTAAACTGAATTCAACCAGTAACAGCAATACAATTAAAATATGTAAATATTACTATTATAATCTCAGCAAACAATTAACAGCTGTACCGACAATTTACCTTTTCGAGCACTTAAGTTATTTAAAACTATTTAATGAGGTGCTGCTTGCTCAAGGTGCCTCTTGCATTTCACAGGCATACTACTTAATCCACGGGCTCTAAGGGCTGGCAGAAATTTTGTGCCCAGGTGGAAGCCCTTGCTCCCTGGAGTAGTCTTCTTCTTGGGAACTGAAGCCTGGGTGTATCACGGCATCAGTGACGGGCACACCCAGTGCCATGCGGATCCTGGAGGAGACTCTGTGTCTAAACTGACTGTGACACCTCCACGGATATTCCCAAGAGCCAGGACTCCTCACATGAATTTGTGTCATAAGATCTCCCTCCTTTTCATCATATGATTTAAACTTTAGTAGAGGGGAGATGGTTATCAACTTTAATTGTTTCCATGTATGAAAGCAGCAGAAGCTGAGTGTGATTTCTCCCGTTACACCTTATTAGACCCTTTAAATCTCACTGCCATACTTTTAAAGCAACTAAGTTGTAAGAGAAGATTCCCTCCTTGCAGCTTTTATTGCTCTACAGACCCCAGGTTTAACACAAACTCCCAATCTGGCTCACAAATTGCAAAAAATTAATCTCATGCCTACGCACACTCTGTACGGTGATTGTCTCTGGACTCCAAATTAGCCAGCAGTTAAGTTTGCATATTTTCTGCTTATTAAAAAAATTACTGTAAGTACTATTTAAAATATGTTCAGTCTATTATGGCATGTGGTTTCTATTTGGGGAGGCTGGAGATTTTGTGAAGGCAGTGAGTAATTACCTTAGTGTTGGTGAGTTTTCACTCGAGCTTGGGCGGCGCACTGTAATAAGAGACAGTTGCCATAAACAGACTGGTACGAGTAAATCATGGTGTGTGGCCTTCTGGTGGAAAGCAGATATCTGCTCTAGGTGACCCTACCTCCCTCTCATGGCTCGGCAGAGCCGACCAAACATGTGGTCTCCAAAGCCTTTTGTTCTGCAATTACATGGCTGTTATCCATAGGTTGCTCGATGGGGTTCCATCCCTCACACTGTACATGTGAAGAATACCAGTTGTTGTTTTGATTTACCAGAAAAAATAGCAACGAAGAGCATTTGAGAGATTATTTCATTCATGAGAGGTTCCACTTGGAGACTTTTGTCTGGGAAGTTGCAATAGACCTACCTCAAGACTCCCCACCTTACCAGAAGTTAGTTTTCTAATTAAGTGTAGTCATTTAATCTGCAATCAGCTTTAAAATGTATTAGTGATATTTAATACTGGATCTATTTATACCTTTTCTCATTGAAGGAGTCCAAACCAAAAGTATTACTCACCCAATGGCAGGTTACAGATTTTGCACAAATGAGTTTTGCCAATACTCCTCCTCTTGAGGAAATATATTGGCTTGTGGCCAATTCTTTTTACAGGCGTGGTGCAGATATTTTCATAAATTATTGCTGAGAGCAGCAGAAGATTAAGATGTTTAGCAGACAAGTAGGGGAGATGGTCAAGGTATCTTTCAAGTCATAGCAGGTGCCTGAAAAGGCTGTGGTGGAGAGCAGCACTACCAAGAACAATATTTTAAAATATTTTCTGCCTCTGGTTTCCCGGTGAAAGGGAGGGAAAGCAACCTGCACCCTTCCCGAGCAGGGTCTGGCTCAGCAGCAAACACAACCCATGAGGTGCTGAGGATCCCATTTAAGCCCAGTACAGAGCCAGGCTCACATCCATGGCAAGTTTTATTGCTGGAGAAGCTGTTAGTGAAGATCTAACAGCTCAACTCAGTCCTTAAGCTTGGGGCATGCAGAGGAGCCTCGAGGAAGGTGGCAAGATGAATCTCACTGCCTCTGAGATTTGTTTTCCAACTCCAGCAAAAGTCATGGCATCTACTGTGGAGACTCTGCAGCCCAAAATTAACTCCTAAAGCAGGAGGAGAGCAGCCAGCTCAGCATGGTGCAGAACAATGAGGCTGCAGCACCAAGCCTGGCATGGCTCCTTGTGGCTAAATCCCACTCCTCACTTTGCATCTGTGCGTGGAAAAACATCCCTGGGACAACAGGTACATTTATACGGCACACAATGTCTTGTCTGAAAAGGAAAATCACATGAAAATAACTCCTTGCATTGGACCACAAATTACCCAGAACTCATTTGGTAAGTCACAGCCCTTGTGACATGGGTGGGAAATTCAAAGGAAGCAGAACACAACCTCCTGCTTCCAGACTGCGCTGCTTTATGGCAATAGAAACAACACTTAATCAAAGACGTTTAGTTGAAGACTTACATATAAAAGGTTTGACACTGCTGTGGATGTGTTTATGCTGTTTGAGGCCTGAAGAAGTGGCAAAGGTTTTGCCACACTCTGGACAAGCGTGAGCACGAGCCCCCACATGCTGGGAACGAATGTGCCTCTGAAGGTTGCTGGGGTCCGTGAAAACCTGCTAGGAAATGAGTACTGATTAACCAAGAAACTTGACTGTGGAAGAAGCCAGTTATTACAAGAGTCTTTTAAAATTCAAACCTCGGAGCTATTCTGGGGAGTATTCTTAGATTAAAACCCTCACTAATGGCCAGCAGTGGGAGCTGTGCCTGCAGGATGGGGCCTCAGTTTCCCAGGATCAGCCAAGCATTGGGTGGATCTGTTAATCCCTTTGCAGCAGATGCATTTGACTTTGCCATTAGAAATTGCACATTTGAGGTCAGGGACTTCATGGGAAATGAGTGAAAATGTGGCTGCTTGAAACCTCTAAGCATTAGTGCAGTAGAAATTCTTTATACTGACACCTGAGAGAGTGACAGCAAGTAGTCCTGTACACAACCCAGTGCTACAAACCAGGGCTTGGTTACATCTTTTAAGTGTCAGCTCAGTATGAAATTCCCATTATTGCAGCAAATCTACCTAAACCCAAGTCCTTGTGCAAACAGGCCAAGCTTTGGGAGTCTGATAAAAAGCAGTGCAGAGCACCACATTCTATGCAAATAATCCACACAGCAAGCCCAGTGCTGGGAAGTGATGGAGATGCTTTAGAGGTGAGAGTTGTGCTCACTTAGTGCAGCTGGGGTGCGTTGCTATTGCTTATTTTTGATTTATATTGCAGTAGTGTCCTGAAGTTTCTGGTCCCAGCAGCTGGCACACAGCCTAGGTAATCCTCTGCCCTGCATTCCCCTGTGGGTTCTTGCCCCTCACTGACCCTCTTACCCCCCACAAGGAGCCAAGCCCTGAGCTCGAGGATGCTCAGCATCCTGCATCAGCGCCCATTTCAGACTCCACAGCCACTTCCAAATCAAAAGGGACGTGTCTTCAAAGCAGGAGTGAAAACCCTTGAGAAACCATCTGGAGCATGGCAGAAGCCCCACGCCCTCCTGCATCCCAGCCTGGGGCATCCCCTCTTCCATGCCCCTCCCTGCACCCAGCAGCACAAGAAGTGCCAGGCAGCCCACAAATTCACTGTACCTTGGCACAGTTCTCACACTCGTAGTGCTTCCCGCTGTCGTGAGACATTTGGTGACGTATCAAGTTGGACTTCCAGTTAAAAGCTTTGGGGCACTGGTCACACTTGTACTCCCTCTCCTCACTGTGTGACAGCATGTGCTTCTCCAGGCTGTGGAAAAGGAACAGTGCTCAGTGAGATGTGGGTTTATAGGAAGAGGAGAGAGCAGAGTACATAGTTACGGCCAAAAGGAAAAAAAATTAAAAAGCCCCCAGGGCCCAATCCTGACAGAAATAAGTCCTCTGAGTACCAGGCTCACCCCAGCCAGGAGGCAGAACCTCCTGCTCCCCACCAGAATAACACATCCTTTCATGTTTTGCCAGGCCACTTGCAAATGCTCCAGGAGATGCTGCTGTCATTGCTCCCCAAGGAGATTATTTCATACATCTCTCAGTACTTCACTCTGGTAGTTCTTCCCTGCAGTCTGAATTATTTCTACCTTATGACTTCCCCTCCAAACACACCTTGAATGCCACCACCTGCTGTAAATCCATTCCTTTGATGGGAGTCAATTTTTCTTACAGCAGGAGTAGCTGGAGTAGGACAGGATGAGTTTAAGAAGCCTCTAGGTAAGGTACACCACAACTGAAGTTATTTCTGAAAATTATTATTAGCTGCGTGCAGTTTTGGGGTTGTTTATTCATTTCTTAGTTGTTCATTCAGTCTATTATTAGGGTACTCAGTGTCCACCTAATTTCTGTTGTGCGTCTTTAAATTTATTTTTGTCTCTGAATTTTTATCACTCATTTGTAGCAATTATGTGTTTTTAAAAACCTGTATTGCATGGTCACATACAGAGTCATAACTCACACCACTGTTTGAGGGAAGATGACTACATGATGCAAGAGTGGATTCACAGAAAACCCACGGGAAAGTGGGAATTCTAGCTTGGGATGTCCAAACTGTTCTTACATGAAGTTCCCACTGATTTTTGCTAAATCCGTGACAAAACCTGCTGGGGTTACAGCCCTGTTTGGGTTGTGCAGCCCAAACAGCAACCTCCATTCTCAGCCACAGGCAATGGAAATGCTTTCACTCTGCAGATGCTCTTACTTCTACCCCTCTTCTTCCTTTGGGGGGAAAAAAGTAATTCTGGCTTCTCCTCCTAATACTTTTATAACAATTGGCACTCCACCACGTAAACAAATTTGCTATAAGACCTAGAGAAATTCTTGTCCCTAGCTGTGGCCAGAGCTCCTGGACTCTGCCACGGCTCTGTGACTGGCCATCAGCACTGGGCACTCCCGGACCCAACACCCTCATCCTCCTGCTCAGCCATTTCTCCATGTAATTACTCACACCCTCACGCAGGGCTCATTTCGGCCTTTTGTTTTATATAATCTGGATAGAGCACACTTTGGCACTTTTTTGCTGTGAACTGTCTGTGTGGTGTATGAGCCTTTCAATAATTCAGAAGTTCAGAGAACGGCTGCATTCACTCTCATTTTTCACTCTTTCTCACAGTACTGCCCATCTATTTATGATGACTCGTTCTTTGTTTTCTGCCCTTTCTCTTCAATATTTAATATTTTAAGCTAAATTTACATTTCCTCAATGATTCCCATATGTTAGATATCATCCTTTCGTTCGCAGGGAGAAAAGAAATTTAACACTGAATAACTCCCAAAACACAAAAACCTCACAGACCAGAGTCCTGCCTCACCCAAGCTGCTGGAAATCCTTCTGACTTGATCTGCCTCCATCAGCCCCTTGGAATCAATCCCTCAGACTGAAAATCAGACACGTGGAGCCACACGCTGCCCAACAGCCACCAGTGAACAAGACCTTGTGCCTGCACAAACTCCTGCTCGGCAGGGTGACCTGCGTGGGGAGTGATGTTTGGCACATCACGGTTTGATTTCAATGTCATTCGTTTTGCCCAAATGCAAGGATCACCCACTGATCTGAAACACCCCACATGACGCTGGGGTAACTGCTCCTTTGAGAGGAGTGAAGGAACAGCTCTGTTTTGGCAGAGAGGGCTCCAGAAGCAGCACCTGGAGCATCCAGGAGCAGTTATCCAAAGGGACTAACTCTGGGCATGCACAAAGCCGTGGTAACCTCCAACAGACACCATGACGCCCTGGATCATGGACTAGCAAGGATTTCTGTGGAACACACAGAATATTCTAAATTGACAAGTCAGCTTCTAAGGGGCATATGATTATTAACATTCACACACTGCCGTGCTGAAAAAGGGCAGTTCACAGTCGCTTTGGTTGTGCCCACACAACGTGGAAAACAAAGAAGACACAATGAGAGTGTGGGAATGGTGCTAAGACTCTGAAAGCAAGAGATCCTGGCTATCAACCAGCTTCCTATGAAAGGCACTGCCCCATCTCAGCAGAGGATCTGGCCCAGGACTTTGCTACTGAGGTATCTCAACATTACTATTAAACATTGGTTGAGGTTATCCTTCCCCAGGTCAAGAAATCACCAAGATGTGAATCTGTGAGGAATGTGCTGCAAAAGTTCCTGTGTACTCTCAATATCTTCCAGCAATTTGCAAAATTTGCTGTTAATCTGCACTGCAATATTGCATTTTAAGAAATCACAGAAACTATAGTGACAAGAAAGTTGCACTATTTACGTTCTATGTGCACACAGATCTATCTGTTTTAACAGAGAGACAAATTTAGGAAAACACCAAACCCTGGTGTTTCATGACCATATGGCTAAAAATAAATATTAACATATAGACATATTTATTAACATCTAGAACCTATCTCTAACTAAAATGGCTTGTGTGCAAAGACAAAACTGGTAACATCAGTAAACAACACTCAGAGATGTTCCAAATTATTTCTACCTAAGATTAAGGAACCCAGGCCTTAGCTGATGTGAAGTAGAACCACTCCTGTGATTTCACTGCAACCAGCCCAAATCATGCCAGCTACAGATTTCATTAGCAAAAGATCCAGCTCTTAATCTAAGGTCCTCACTAAGGACTTCATGCACAAGGACCAAATTTCTGATTTATTTAGACTCTATTGCTTTTTATACCATAAAACACTGGCTGGCACAGAAATCCTGCTCATCTTCATCTTTGGTTTCTGTAGAAGGTGAATGTATCAGGTTCTGATGCCCTGCACGATCCAACTGAAGCCATCACAGAATTTGCCCCATTCAATCATGTTTTAAGCATTTAAGCACTTTCTCCTACCTTTGTAAGTCTGGGAAAACTTGGTCACACTCCTTACACTCCTGGATTTCATGCACGTCCTGAAGGTCATTCTCGCTCTCGAGCTTCTTCTGGAAGTCCTCCTCCACCATGGAGAAGGCGGAGTGAGGTGTGCTGCAGGGGAACTTCTGGTGGTCCACCAGCTCAGCCTTGGACTCAAAGAGCTGGTCGCAGTCCTCGCAGCGGTACTGGCGCTCCTCTGCAACACAAAGGGGTTGGGCACAGGGACAACACTTCAGTTTTCACTCATTTTTAACCACCACGCCACCAGAAACTGGATGATGGTGTAGTTAAACGAATTGCTCTTCAGTAAAAAAGAGAAGAACCTCGAAAGAAAGAAGGATTCCTAAAAATGCTTTATAACAATGCTTTAATTCCATGTTAACTGCCTGGATGACATCCAGCAGCAATCCCTGACACCGGCTTAGGACAAAAGTCAGTGTGTTTAAATACAGTCCTAAATGGAATTATACAGGGTCTAACATGGATATCCAGCAGAGGCTGCCAGTCTCTGCATTTCTGAATGAAAGGGACTGACTCAAACACAAACACCAGCATCTAAAATAGCCAAAAGGCTGTTTAGAGTTTTTAAAAGCCTCCTAATTTTCATCACAGTCCTTCTGCAGCACCCAGCCCTGTTCAAAGTAAGCCAGAGACGCATGAAGTTAAATTCTTTGCTTTAAATTCCATAAAATCAGTCATAATCTCTTACTGAAAAGTGTAGAATATCAGTAAAGTGTTACTTTGGAGTGAGTACTGCATTCCCTTAATTAGTAATTCCTGCAAAGAATAGATTAGCTGAAGAAAATCCAAAAAAAACAAACTTTGAGAAGAGCATCCCACAATGTTTTTTTCTCTGCTGCATTTTCTCCTGTTGGTCCATACAAGGAGCCAGACACCCTGGTTTGGTTCCAGATATAAATGCCCTGGGGCTCTGAGTCAGAAAGGCACTGCGGAGTCTGGCTGGAATCCCCAACGTATGTTCTTGGTTGCTACTTGACAGTTGAGCTGATCCAGAGAAAGTGTCATGGGGCTCTGTTCTTGGCTGTCCACGAGCAACACTTTGGCTCAGCCTGCTTCTAAATCTGCCCTGGGGGACGTGATCCTGCATGTGACTGCAGAGATTTCCTCTGGTGTCATTTATACAATAACTACTTGACCACGGGGACTAGGCAGGGAGAACACTGTGCTGGAAAGGGGGACACCTTCAGCAATAACTAAACAAAGTCACCACGGGTGGAAAAAACCCAAACGCAAAACCAAATGGGAATGAGTGTAAAATCCCCACTTTTTTCTTAAGAGAACAAGAAATACTCTTTTAAATATACAAGCAGTTATAAGAAAGTAGAGACCTTGATACTTCCTGCCCTGAGAAACCCCCGTGCATTGTCCCTGAAGCCCCAAGAATTTGTAGAATGTTCCTGATGGCATAAACTGCAACCTGCTGGGCATCAAGCAGATATCCCACACCCAGTTCCCTCTGCCCAACAGGCAGCACAGCAAAAGGAGCCTTTGGAGACTGGGGGACAAATGTGAGCAACAACTCAGGAGTTTCAGATGAAGAATCTGTGTGTGGGATGAGTAAAGGACAAGTGTGAGGAGTAAGAATGGCTGAGATGTCCTCACAACTGACAGTAACAATGACAATGTGAGATTTCCACTTTTCAAGGTCACAGTTGTTTGGCTAAGTGACAAAAAATAACCTATAACCAGGGTCCATACGTGCCCTGCAGGAGCAGCACAGTCTTGAGATAAGGACATAGACTGTTGCTCTTCTTTTGCAATCCCACAAAACCATCAGGTTTCAATCAGAAACAGAAGGGCAGAAGATGGACAAATACAACCACAGTCCAGCTCTCCCTCCCTGGCTGCAGTGAAGCCATCCCAGATTTCAACAGAAGAAAAATCTCCCTAAATTTTGGGTTAATTTCAGTGATACTTTCTGTCAGATGAAACCATAAGAAGAGGCTAACCGTGGATGTCCGGAGCCATCGTCTCATGTGAATAATCTTCACTCTTCATGAACAGTAGGAGCTCCTCTCCTGGTTCAATATCTGCTACCACTCTGTAGAATATCTGGGGAAAAAAAAAAGAAACCAGAAAGAAAAAGCAAGGTAAGCACCACAATAGGCAAAGAAGGATCAAGCACTGATGGTGAGTGTTGCAGACCCCGTGGCCAGAGCCTGCCCGCTCAGGATGCTGCTGCTGGAGAGGAGCTGACTGACCATGGCAGGTCTGCTCCTTCCAGCCCCAAAGCCGTTGTGTTTTGGGCTCTGTGAGGATAAAAAGGATGACTGCTTTCAACAGCCTCTGCTGCAAACTGAGCTGTGTGATGAATGCAGATATCACCAGCAACTTGTCTGCTGAGCTATACCAAACCTGTCTACAGAAGAGCCATAAAACACATCCCTGAGTGATCCTTGTGAGGGAGGGAATTCCTGTTGGACTGCGAAAAGGTACTAAAGTAACTTTAATGCTTGAACTCAATTATCTTAGACGCCTTTTGCAACCTTAATATTTCTATAATTCTAAAGCAGACATGAGGAGATGCTGCTGGTTAAGCCGTAGGCATCCAGCCCCACGTTCCGACCATCTACACAGTCCAAAAAGCTGTGAGGAGAGAAGCTTGTAAGAGCCAGTGCACCTGGTTATTCCTTAGCTTCAAATGGAAACCAAGGGAAAAATCAGTCCTGGATGAAGAAACATCGTGAGCAGCCAAAGCTGCTGGTGGTGGCCCTGGCCAGTGACACTTGTCCCCTCATACAGGTGATGCTGGGCTGTGAGAAGGAGCCCACCGGGGAGGCAGGAGACTGTGGGGAAGGGTAAAGGGGACACCCTCCCTTGGGTCCATGCACCAGAGGAAGCACACACCAGCATCACGAGCCTCTGCCGAAAGGAAATTCCCAAAATCCATCTGGCTGCTTTCTGTCTCAGCAGGAAACGTGAAGAGCACTAAAAAGCTCCACGAAGCAGCTCAAATAAATATTAGTAACTTCCTCGGGCCTTGTTAAACAAAACCACATGACAGCTATGTTTCCTATGCTAAAAAATGATGCCTTTTCATTTTCTCAGACTAACGTATTTTTAAAGGGTTTGCTCCCAAACTCTTAACTCTCAACACTCACTGCAGTGCATGGGGAGAAAGGCAGTGAATCACCTCCAGTGTTCAAGGTCACATAGATGAGTTTGTCACAGGTCGGGACAGGTGTCTGGAGGTTTGTGGGTGCTCTCCCTGCCCGGTCACACGTGGGCAGTCACCCACGGTGGGTGCTTTCCTTGCCCAGGCACACACAGACCAGTCACCCATCGGCAGCCAGCACATACCGGTGTCCTCCAGGAGGTGGCCGTACAGCCTAATCCTTACTGCCTGCACAAGCTGTGCCCACGGATATAGGCTAAATACCTAAAAATAGCGAATTTGGATGCATTTCCTCAGATTTGGGTTTTTTTTTTTCTTCAATTTGTCCCAAAAGCCGCTCCAGAGAACGGTGGAGGGAGCAGCAGTGGAGGGTGCCAGGGCAGCTCATCCCACACGCTGGCGCTCGCCCCTCACCAGGTGACAGAAGTGCTGGCAAAACACATCAGGCAAAAGGTACCAGTGCCACAACCCCCTGCTTGTGGCCAATTTTCCCCATAAGAACCAGGAGAAGGAGTTTATGGGCAGTGTGATCCACCCTCCCTCCTCTCCCACATCACCCTCATCGAACCACCAGCCTGGGCTGCTTGGGCTTCCCATTTGTATCTCCTGTCAGGGGGGATTTCAAACTCCACCGAGTATTTTGGAGGCCAAGAGAGCTGTGGCAGTGTCCTGTGTGTATCTCTTCATGCAGCCAGGCCAGTGTCTGGTACTACAATCCCCTCTGGATCCCACACCACTGTCAGTTCCAAAGGATGCAGGGCTTCTTGGTGGGCTTCAGCGTGCTGGGGCTGCACTGAGGCAGCACAGCTCATCTCCTCAAAGGCCAAAACACATTTAAATGAAGCCAGCTTTTACCTCTTGCAAATAAACCTGATGACAGTGCCACATCCAGTGAATATTTACTACAAGCAATTCTGGGTTTTCCATTTGTTACGATGAATGTATTTAAGAGTGGACTTTTAATTCCAGAAGTATAATGGCCTCTGCATATCTGAAAGGGAAGCTTTCAGTCAGATCTGTGGAAGACAAGCCCAGTTGCTGACTGGTTTGGGGTGAAAATAGTATGTGGAATAATGATAGGTGCACACTGACTGAGAGACTTCTGCAGATCTCCCTGTTGGGGTGGAAGCAGGAGCAGGACCACCACACAGCTGGGAAGGACTTCCACTATCCCAGAGGTATTGTGCCAAAGCTTCTGCTCTGCCCAGGACTTCCTTCTGCTCCCAGGTTTTGTTTCCCAGTCAGGTAAACGCAGCTGTTCTTCCCGGGTCGGTGGTGCATCCACACCAAGGAGTGAACAAAAACCGCAGCAGAGCCTTCTCTGGTATTTTCCCTGTCCAATCAAAGGTGTTTGAAAAGACCTTTTCACCCCTCATCACAAAGTGAGGACACATGGACTGGGGCATAAAGAGGGTCTTGTTCACAAGCACTGTGCTGAGAGCATCGCTTCTCTTGGGGAAGCCCAGGACGATGCAGCATCTTTCCTGCAGCTGTGGGACACATCCCTGAACAGGGAGCAGACTCTGCAGTGAGTTGCCTTGTCTGCATTGGTATTTAAAAATCCAGAGATGATTCAACTATCTATCAGAAACTCTCTGTTCCTCAGCAGGGAAACAAGACCAGTGTTTCAAAAAACTCCATGTTTTAAGTTGAGTAATGTTTCTTTATTTTGCATCTCAGACCTAACACTGTCCAACACAAAGGCCAAGTAACAGATTTCCAGATCTGGCATTTTCATATTATTAGAATACTAACTTAAATTATTATTAAAGATAGTTTTAAAAATTTCTGTATGTACAGAAATGCAGTAACAGTTTATAAATCAATATGCGTTGTAGTGAGAATCTAAAATAAAACATATTGAAGTTTAAACCAAAACAATCGTGCAGGTAAATTTATTCTCATTTTAAAAGCCGTCCTTATTACTTCACATGAAGAGCTTTTTTACTCTTCCCACCTAAAACCTCCTGGAATTACCCTGTCTAGGAAACAGTGAGAAGCCAATTGTTGAAATGAACCACATTGCCCAAATTCTGAGGCAGCAGCAGCAGCTGTCTAAGGGCAGGCAGTGGGAGAGTCCTGCAACCCTCAGACAGGGAACCTCACAAATTCCACCCCAGCTCCACAAGTACCCTTTGGGCTGACCATGTTTTGCAAGAACAGCACCTCTACCACGGGCAGTATTTTTTGTATTAGGAAATGCTAACATAAAATAAGTGGATTTTTCAATTGCACAGCTTGAAGATTTCTGGGGCACAGTCCTGACTCTCCTGTAATTAATAAAAGGTTTCAATTTTCTGGCTATCACTTCTCCAGCCGACTGAGCCTGTTCCATTAACCATTTTTGGGTTAACCTGCAATGATCTGCCTTGAGATCAAGTAATAGGAAGAGCTTCTGCACAGGAGAGGAACAAGCAGAGGAGAGGGGAGAGAAAAAGAAAAAAAAAAAAAAAAAGCGAAGTCCAGATGCACATTTCACATGCCCTGGGAGCAGTGGTGTGTGACTGCAGTTTATGTAGGAAGAGCAAAATCGGATTCAGGTCTGGAAACACTTTCAAAGTTCAGGGGGTCCGAGGTGGGGAGAAGTTGGGGGAGGCCTGGCTCATCAGTGCTCTGTGCCTGCCCACACCGCAGGTCAGAGATCTGTGCTACCGAGCAGAAATAAAAGCCTCCAAACTGCAAAGCCGTAAAGGGAAAGGGGAGGGGGGAAAAAAAGGAACACACACAATTTACTTTTAAATGGATGAATAAGGCCTCATTGTTATGAATCCCAGTTTACTTTTCCTGGTCAGGCACTTGAAATTTTATTTATGCTTAATAGACTGCATTTGGCATGTGTAAAGATGACAGAAGCGTGAATTATGAACGACCTTCGACCTATTCAGGAAGTTGTAATAATTGAAATAATAGCGAAACGCACTCCCCGCGAGCTCGGCTGGGGCCGCGCTCGGCCGCTGAGCCCGTGTGCTTTGAAGCACCCCAGCCATCCCCCTGCCCCTGCCAGCCCCACACCGCTCTGCCTGGACCCCCCTCTGCTCCCATCAGCATCCCCCAGGAGCAGGAGGGGTTAATTGAAGTTAAGGTTTTGGGGGGAAAAGCGACAACTCAGTCACTGAGTGAGAGCGGAGGCAGGAACTGCCATGCACACATTTGTCATGCCCCAAAGAGGAGCTGTGTTCTGGTGCATCCAACTAAACCCTTTATTCCTGCCTACAGCTTTGGAAAACATCACACGTGCCCCAGAACCGCCTGGGAAATTCAGATTTTAGGGCAGGCGAGAGATGCTGCTCCAAGTTGGTGCAGTTTGTCCTTTAACCCCCAGGCCACGTGCTGAACTCACAGCTCCCACCACAGGGGAGGCACCCAGAGATTCTGTCCTGTCCCACACCAGTGCAAGCAGGAGGACCCACTCTGCTTGGGGTGGCAGGATGGAACAGAAGAGCCCAAAAGTGGATTGTTCCCCGGTGAGCCCCACCAGCACCCACATCCAGCACTCAATGGACCACATTCCATGGGTACATCCACCCCAAGCAAGGCAGCCTCATCTCCCAGTTCCTTGGGAGAATGTGCCCCAAGAGGCAGCGTGCGTGCTGCCAACTGCATCCACTCCAAATTGATTCAGAGCAAGAGTGGAACTTGCTTGAAAAGTAAAACAAATTAAATGTCCAAAAGTAGTAATGAGTGTTATATCCAAGGAGCTCCATCAAAATCAGGAAATAGGCCCACCAGAAAAATGAGAAGGATGAACAGACTCAAAACTTCACAACAAGCCACAAACAAGAGTTTGAAGGGAAAAAACAAGAAAGAAAAAGGTCCAAACAGTATAGCTTCAATTTTAGCTCCCATGATGAACAACTTGTGCAGCTGGAGAGCTGTGTGATGAAACCTGAGCCAGGTTCTTTTTGCTATACTCAGGCAAATGATAAATTGAAACGAACTGGAGTTTTTTCAAGGACTAAGGTAGAGGAATACTGCCTGCGAGATGTACTGGGCCCAAAGAAAACTTCAGCAAAAGTCCAGAGGTGACACTCAGCAAGTTTCTGCATGCAAGGGGCTGCAGGGGCATGAATGGGAGCCTGGTGGGGAGAGAGAACCCTCCCCTTCTCCCTTTCCACTGCAGGGAGGGTAAGGGAGCACCACAGTGCCTCAGCACCAGGGCTGTGAATCCTTTCCTTCTTCATTTCCAGAATGACCCAAAATCTCCATGCAGGAAGGGCTGGAGGAAGGATGCTCCAGCAATCCCCATTTTTCCACTGTCTGAGGCAAAAGGTGCCTCCTGCTCCCCAAAGTAAGAAGGGAACTGCACAATGCCTCTCTGCAGGGCACCCTTTCCAGCATCTCTGCAGGCCATCTCCCTCCCCAGTGCCGCTCAGGTCCTCCACAGTTGCTGAATTTTAACTTCTGTGATAGTCCTGGCTCATCTGAGCTGCTCTGGTCCTGCAGAACCTCTTCCTTGGGGGTCACCAGCCACTGACACCAGACCCCAACTTCTGTCACCCACCTGTTCTCTTGAGCTGATCTAACCACTCAGTTGTCCTCTAACACCCATGAAACCCCATTAATGAACCACACTGATGTCAAGTCTTGTCCTGGCTCTGTGGCTGTCCATAATTCTCCACACTTTAACAAGCAGGTGAGTAGGATTTGACAGCTCTCATCACAAAAAAAGCCTTATCATTTTTATTAACCATGAATCATCAACAAAAACCTCATCACTTTACAGAAATGGCAACAAGTAATTGCTAGGTTTGGTTCTAAACAGTTTATTGTAGGTCACATCAGGACAGTCCAATGCTGAGAGTGGTAACACCACCAGTGCATCAAATTCCAGATAACACAGGCAGTCATAAAGCCCAGACAGGAATTTCCACCACAGCCTCAGCTCTAACTGCAGCAAGTGGAAAATCACCACTGGGCAGCTCCTCATTCCACCAGCCCCAAGCTAAAACATCCCTGCTCCACTGGAGACAGATTTTCAGTGGGAGCTGAATTAAGCTTTATTTGCTTAATAACCAACAACTCATAGGAAGAATCATGGCAGAATAGGGCCCCGTGTGAGCTCAGCGTGTGTGTGCCCTCCTGACCCACAACAGCCAAAACCTTAATTTCACTCTCTGACAACAAAGCCTCAAAACTATTCCTTAAGTACACAACTTTTGCAGGTGGCTGTGCAAGGAGCCCCTGCCCGCCATGGACAGGGGGCCGCGGCCGTAAAACCTGAAACATGAAGCTGTGCCTGCAGATTAAAAAAGTTTGTAAAACTTGTAAGATGGGATCAGATCTGGTGGAACCTACAGCAGTAGGTTCACTCCTGTAAGTTTATATCACTGACATCGGGCACGTTGTTAAGAGTGTGATACTACTGGTTTTTCTCCCTTTGCAGCGGCACGCACTTGAGTATAGGGCAAGGAAACAAAACACACACACAAAAACCCACCAAAAACCTCTTTCAGCACACACAGCAATCTAAAACCTCAGTAAAGCGATCTTGAATCACTCTGAATTTTCCGTGGATAAACCAAGGGGACTCTTCAGGAGCTGCTTTGTTGGGGGGAAAGAGACCTGGAAGCTCAGGGCAGTTTCACAGCGCTGTGTGGCTGTATCACTGCCAGAACTCTGCAAGCAATAAGCAAGATAAAAACAATATTCAGGGGTTTTAACTTCCACAGCTACCAACAATGTTTCTAAGAATAAAAAAGTTTAAAAAAAAAAATTTGTAGTTTGAAGGTGACCGTGATCTCAGCCTAGAACATGTGACAGCCCCTGCCATGCCACTGCCATAGTCACCGCTGGATTTGCAACTGCACTTTCATTAACATACATCTTTAAAAATAATGCTTTTACTGGCCTAACAGCACTGCCAGAAACCCTAATAGAGCAAATCATTCTGCAGTCATTAAAAAGTTGAACTAATAGATATTTAATGATAACAGAGAGGAGTCATCCAAGTTAGCAGAAACTGCTCTAGAATCCTAAACTGACTCTGAGCTGAAAAAACACATTCCAGGGGAAGAACAGTGACAAGAGTCTCTGCAGCTCTGCACACACTGTAGTCTCTTTGGGGAAAGAAAAAAACTGAGTACCCTGTTTGTGGAATTTCATTATTGATATACAGCTAAAATTACATATGTTCATGTTACATTGGGTATGACAGGAGATAATAGTAAGACAGCAAAAAGAAATCCTAGATCGACCTCATTTGAGATTAAAAAAAAAAGTGAAAAATATGCAGCTTTTAAACCCTACTCCAGCTGCAATCAAATGAAACATGAGTTGCATCCAGCGTGCATGTTTTGACTGCATCCCACCATTATCAAGCTGTTCATCTCAGCAAAGCTCATTTATACACTCGTAAGAAAGAACTCAGGCCTTTTGTAAAGTTGATCCTAAGTGATGAAACCTAACCTCAGCCGTGAGTCAGGGGGTGGGGTGGTATGTCTCTGAAAAAACTCTAAGAGAGAAAATGACAAAAAATGTTTTTCTTTCCCTCTTTTTGTTAAATACAGCAGGTAGAACATAGCAGAGCAACCAGATTACACATCACCCTGAGTTCATCTCAATCCTGCCTCGAGCAGTCTGGGAACCATACCTGTCTGTCAGTCAAGCTTGAATTTAGCAGTATAAACTTGTGGGCAGCATGAGGCTGGGAGCACTGGCAGGATCTTTTACCCTCTCAGGTACAGCCCAGTGTTTGCTTGTGAATTTTACAGATGAGTTGAAGCAATTAGAGGTGAACAATTACTGCTGATCGAGTGTCTGTGGCTCGGGAGTGAGCGGCGTCTCCGCAGCGGAGATGCTCCCTGTGCAACCAGGGCTGCTGAGGTGCTTTGAGTTCCTGGGCCAGGCAGGAAGAACTGGGGTGTCCCTCCATGTCTGCACCCAGCACTGGCTGTGGCTCCAGCTGAGCTGGGGTCTCCTGTACCAGCTGGGCTGCATCGCCTCTGCCCTCCAGCTCTAGCTACAACCACTGACACATGTCCTCAGCTTCACCTTATTTTTATTTTCCCTTTTTATTCCCTTCCTTTTCTTTTTTTCCTCCCTTTTTCTCCAGGAGCTACCGAGGCTGAGTGACCCCAGGCAGCCCCACACAGTCTATATGTGCACACTCAGCCCTGACTTGCATTTGTCACTCCTCGTACACGCACACGTTTGGCCATGTAACGTCCATTTCCCAGTTTGCCTTCCCATTATATTTTATATTACCTCTGGTGAGCTTGTGCCAGAAGAAAGCAGAAGGAGGAGCTGTTAGAAAGACTTTCTTGCTTTAAGATTCGAGAGCACATTTTTAGCATTAACTTTTTAGGCTCTGGTCATAAAACGTTGGAGTACGTGGACGATTTTGTGGGTAAACCTGCAGTGTTTCCAGAGGGCCAAATGAACAACAATCTCTTGCTGACAGCACCCAGATCACAACATGCTACTTGAAAGACAACCAAATCTTAATTTGCAAATCTCAGCAACAAAAAGCTATAAAAATATGGAATTATGAACAGCACGATACTATGCAAAATAAATAGCAAGTCTCCAGTGAATGAAGGGAATTATTGGCAGCAGTACAGCCACCATTACCAAATGTCAGAAATGTAAACACTAAAAAAAGAGAAAGTTAAAAGCGCCATAACTTTCCTTCCAAAAACGTCAAAGCACGGGTGTGTGTCTGCATTCAGAGGGAGATGCTGACGGGTCAGCCTCGCCTCCACTTTCAGCTTCAGATCCCCAACTCCGACCCAAAGACAGTGAGTTGCTTTGACCAATGCATGTGATTCCACTTCTGATCTTTCCTATCTACACCAGCTCCTGCTCAACGTAAAATATTTGAATTTGCTGTTTCAATTAATCTACATAGTTTTTTTCCTATCACTGTTCCATAAATGCTCTGCATGGAGAGAATTTATCGTTTTTCAGAATGAAGTGTATTTCAACTTGGAAAACGTAACTTGCTTTTACTAATAACCCTTATGGTTTCTTTAGTTAAAGCAGCTGCTGTATAAAAAAGAAATTATCTCTCGGTCCGCTGGCTCATTCTACGCTATATGTGCTCAGGGCTGAACTGCAGAAGTTGGAAATTAAAAAGATCTTCTCTCATAGTTTCTGAGAAAGTTATTTAACCCAGTTTTAATCAGCTATCTCGCATGAGTGAAATACGTAGCACTGGGCTGGAAATAGCAGGCTCCCTCACATTCATTTCCTATACGTAAGGAATTTGATTAGAAAGAATGATTTCTAATTGAAGCTTTGTGTCTGGTTGTGATTCTTCTTTCAATACTGTCAAGGCAATTAAATCAGCTAAAGATAATCTTTAACATTCACCTGATACAGTTAATTAAGTGGTGAAAAATGAAACACTGATTAAATGAATTGAATCTACGTTGCAGGTAGCGAGGTTTAAATTGGAAAGAAGAATTCACAATCAGTTGTTGCTTCACTATTTCAGATACTTTAAAGAAGCAAAGCTTCCTCAACCTAACTTTGTCCATTAAAATATTTCATAATGGCCTGCGTTATCCGCAGACAAAAGCAAACCCTGATTTAGGAAACACCTAATAACTCATCAGCATAATTGAAAACAAAATGCTTTACTGCATTCTTTCTCTGCCAACCCCAGCCTTTTTTCCAACATACAAGGGTAAATACTGTTTCAGCCCAACAAAGAGTGGATTTAAGTGCAATAAATGAAAAGAAAAAGAAAACGACCGAAGACTCTGATTCAGCACGTAAGTACTACGAGTTCCAGCAAAGTGTTTGGGAAGGCACAATAATATCCATGCACGTGTGCATTCAAATCCAAAGCCCCCCCCATGCAACTGCACTGGTAACATTATCACTTTTGTGTCCTTCCCTCCACTCTTTCCATTAAATTCATGTTACAGCTTCCAACCAACTCAACGATTTAATGTAGCAATCCAAGTGGACTGCAACAGGAGCCTGAAAATGCTCCTAATTCAAAATCAGCAAATAATGGCTTTGTAACCCTTAGACAGCAGTCCTGAATTTTATCAGATATAAAGCAAAAAAAAAAATCATTTATGAATTGAACAACAATATGGAAAACATAAAATTCATATTTTCTATCACCCACAATCAAAATTATTCCATTCTGCATTTCCCATCTGTACCTTATCTTTTGCCATAACAGCAAACAGGCCAAAAGCTGTTGTGAATTGCTGCTATTTTTTTTTTCATTGACACCTTAAAGTTCCGTGAAAAAGTAAGTCCAGGAAGTGAACACCACATACCTGATCACTTATTTGACATGCAACAAGGTTGTGCTGATTGTAGCATCCAGCAAACTTGATATATTTGAGCCAGTTTCCTACATCTGGTTGACTGGCATCTATGCAGAACTTCACATTGCAAAACTCATCCAAGATCTAAAAAGAAGAATATGAAAGAGTAAATCTTTCTGTTGCTGGCTGAGTTTCCTAATCAAAAGATAAATCACAGGTTTCCAGATAAACAAGTGAAGAATAATAATAATACCGTGTTTACTCAGAAATATGTTTCCCTGATGAGATTTTTTTT
>VYZQ01017860.1:7502-21447 GCA_013400655.1 Mystacornis crossleyi
ACTTCAGCTATCAAAGCTACAGGGATTTCTGGAGGCAAAGGCAGGTCACTGGTTTTAACAGCCCTAATGGCCTATTAAGCTGACACAAATGAAGTAAATTATAAGAAAACTGACGAGAGTGTCCAGAATCCATGATTTGCAGGAGCAAAGAGGTCTGAATTCCTTTGCTTGCTTTGAATCTACCACTCATGAAGGTCAAGTCTGATCCTTAATTGTCAAACAAGATAGGACAAATTTTTTCCATGGCCTTGTATCATGTCTGTCACTTTTACGTTCCCCATCAGTTGTCAAGGCTGAAGAGTCCTATGCCATTTTAGCACAGCAGTCCGCCTGCCTCTTTGGTACTTGTTCTACATCTTCCCAATTTGGCTGTATTTTTTTTTAAACTTAGTTAAGCCTGGATGTGTGTTTCAGTCACCTCCATGCCAGCATTTTCCTGTGGCCTAAGCAATTTTAGGTATTTTGGATGAAAGGCCTGTGGTGCTGTGAGATCTGTGGAAGTCAAGGATGCCTGGAGAGAGGAACCAGGAGCTGCTACAGGTTAGAAGGTTTGAAGGGACAGATCTGCAGCTGACATAGGACAGTTTGGCTCCATGGCTGCCCAGTACCCTGTAGCAGCTGAACCTTGGTTACCATTTGCAAACAGATATGGAACATTTTTCCAGAGTCTTGAACTCTGGGGCTAAAGCCTTGTTTTCAGTGCCTGTCCAGTTTGTTATTCCTCAACCTCGACAGAAGAGCTTTCCTTTCTCTGCATAAAGCATGACCTTTGGGTAGTGCGTAATAAGCTGGATGATCAGACAATGTTTGTTTCAAACAGAAAACACACAATGACTTTAAGAAACACACACCCAGGCACAACAATATTTCATGGGAGAGTTGGCTGAAAGGGAAAGGGGGGACAGGGGAAGTTCCACTGACCTCAGATAACACATCTGAATGAGAACAAAAATAAAATAAACAGAAATTAATCAAGGACACAAAACTGGACTGCTTGGTGATAAGGATTCAAACAGGCAATAAACAGGCTGTGGCAAGCTTTCTCTATGATGTTTGTGGAACTGTGTTACTCCAGCTCTGTGGAGCTAGCATGGTGCAGGTGGCTGAGTTTGATGGGATGCTCAAGGATCTCTTGGACATGAGCAGAGGTTTTCCTTTCTGGGGGAATAGAGGAGCAATTCTTATTTTTGTTAGTTTTGTGCAAACAGATGTCATGGCAATCGTAAGTGAAGGGATGAATGTTCCCCATGCTGCATGGCATGTTAATGTGCTAGGCTGAAAACCGTGATAGCTGAAACCAAAATGAAATGGCATTAAAATCAGCACTTCACTGGGAAAAGAAATCCCTCTCCAATTCTTGTCTTCTTCCTGGCAGTTCTTTCTCACTTCCACTCAGGTTTTACTCTAGTCCAGCTAAGGCCTCCTGCTTGACCTTCATGTTGGAGTTTAGTAGAGAAGGAACAAAGAAAAAAGGGGGGGAAAAGTGCTAAACAATGAATTCCGCCCTCCTATTTCAGCTCTTTGAATGCAGCTGAGTACCACATGTTTTGAAAGGCTATGGAAAAGCACATGCCAGCTCACCTCTGATGACTGGGATGAGAGAAGGGATGTAGCCATGAACTTTCCCTTCTTCTTCTTGTCCTATTTGGAGCATCTGCACTGGGGTGCAGGCCTAATTCACAGGTAGAAGTAATACAACAGTATATTTGAAGTTCAGCACTGTGGGAGTACTGGGAAGGAGGACTTGCCAGGTACTCCCATATCACTGTAGTGAAGAGTGAGGTCTAACAATATCCGTTGCAGTGGAATTTCCATGGGCTGCAATGAGTTTTGGATTGGATCCCTGAGTCAGGCCAGACATGGGTTACTTCTATAGACTGAAGTACTAGAAAGTCTGATGACTGCATGCTTCCTGCTCATTTCATTTTATTAACCTCTTGATTTTTTTCCTGTTATTACTGCAACTGCAGCTGGCTGTGTAGGAAACTCCTGTAAGTTGTGTAGGTGTCAGCCTTTTGGAGTTTGTATAATCCCGCTCTGGACAGAGGGAGTTTCCTGTCTGAGGGCCAGGCTTGTCACACCTAGCAACAAAAATGTGGAAGTACAAAATAGCATCCACCTTTTGCATAGAATCATATAAATGGAGGGAAATCCCTCAAAGCAGCAAAGGCAGGTCTCTGTTGTCCATATCTCTTAATTCCCTTCTCTAATGATAAAGCTTGAGAGAAAAAAAATAATTTTTTCTATTTTGTTCCACTGATTTCACTTCCAGCCTTACTATTTTTGTTCTGATCTGTCTTCCAGAGCACAGGAGAACTCAGAGAGGCTAAATAGTGCTACTATTTAACTTCTTGGAAGGCTACACCTGTTTATAATATTTTCAAAATTATCAGAGCTCTTACACCTTCATCACTGGCATTAGGTGTGAGATCAAACCACAGTGTCATCAACACAGATGGGACTAGTTTGTTTTACTAATTTTCATAAGACTTTAAGGAATAGTAGACTTCAGACATGCTTATCCTCATTCAAAATTACATCACACTTCAGACTGAGACCAGGGATGATCCAGACTTGAGAACCCCTGTGTTGCTTCTTGGGTTCACACGGCATAAAAACACAGCAATGCAAAGACAAGTTACACCTGATGGCAGGTTTGCTCATGAGATACAACACCACGAAATGGCATTTCTCCAGCCACAGGGTGCCTTTGGAGAGCTTAAACAAACACCTGCCACCAGGTGTAGGGCCTGAGTAGATGAACTGCTAAGGTCTCTTTCTGCCTTGTTTAGGAGGCCTAGTCCATAGTTACCATGTTCCCTGTCTCAGTCAATGCTAATGCCAAGACTCACAGAAATCCTTCAAAGAACAGGGCCAGGGGATGTTCCCAGTCAGCAGCACAGCTTGGGCTGCCTTGTTTAGGGAGAAAAGGAGAGTTCAGGCCCATGGAGGTGAGCCGTGCCCTGACCGATGGCCTCAGGGTTAACTCACCCTGCCCTGTTGCTGTGACACTGTTTCCACCTAATTCTAGCATGGCCTAAAATAAAACGCACATTTCAAGAACAGGAAGGTTGTCCAGCTCCTCTCCAGCTCTCCCATCCCCCAGCTCAATGGGATGAGGTTGGTGCTGAACTTTGGCGGCATCTTCCACAGGAAGTTTTCTGAGGCCTGTGTGTTTCTCTCTGCTGACTCTAAAGGCGACCTAGGCCTTATTTCAGTAGGAAGCTCCTCTGCTTCAACACCCTCAAAAGCACCTGTACTTATATTAGGGACAAGGGAAGCTTCCATTAACTGCTGTCAGATGGATTAAGCATTTGCCAAGTTTGGTACTCTTGATGCTGGAACAATGCTGGAACAACCATTGCAAGGCCATCCAGAAACAAGGTGTTTAGGAACAGAGCAGGCAGCTTTAAAAGCAGATTTTCAATAATAACACAGAACATGTAACTCCCCTATAAGGACACGCTGAGAGATCTGGGGCTTTTCAGCTTGGAGAAGACAAGGTTTCAGGGAGGCCTTAGAGCTCCTTCCAGTACCTGAAGGACCTACAAAAGGGCTGCAGTGACAGGACAGGAGGAGAGATGGCTTTAAACTAACAGAGGGCAGGTTTAGATTAATTATTGGGAAGACATTATTTACTGTGAGGGTGGTGAGGCCCTGGCACAGGTTGCCCAGAGAAGCTGTGGCTGCCTGATCCCTGGAAGTGTCCAAAGCCAAGCTGAACAGTGCTCAGAGCAACTTGGTCTAGTGGAAGTGTCCCTGCCCATGGAAAGGGCTGGAATGAGATGAGCTTTAAGGTCCCTTCCAACCCAAAGCATTCTGTGACTCTATGATTTTAACATGTTGTGTGTCCTAACTGCAGTAAGGGACAGTGGTTATGAACAGCTGTTGAACTTTTGAAGCCATAGACTTGAAACAGGATGGATAACAAGAGGAAGGAAGGAAGTGCCATCAGTCCTGTTTTATTGCCAGATACACTTGAGGCATGCACAGGCTCATCCGGGATCTCAGACTTAGGATCAGCCAACCCAAATTTTTGGGGACACTGTGCAGGAATTTAAAGCATTTCTCTCTCAAAACAGAGACTTAAAACAATCTCAGGAGCAAGGAGCATACTGTGAATAGCCTGTCATAAGGCACGTAGGGACGTTTGTGGAATGGAGATGGCTTTCACACACTTAGCCTGATGGTCGTGGAGGGCCAAGCCTGTGCTCACAGGATTGAGCCGAAGCAGGAACTCTAGTAGAGCTTTTCCTCTGTGCATGAACAATTGGGGGAAGCTCTGTCATTCTGAGGAATTTCCGAGGACAGTAAATTACATACTCAATCACAGCTCTATTATGTTTTGAGGGAAGGCATTGGGAAATTAATATTTCATATTACGATTTAAATAGGGAATGCATACATCTTTGCTGCTCACAAGCACCCTCAAACCTGGCTGCCACAGTATTTTCCCTCCTGTTGAGGTGAGTTTAAGCAGACCCTGGGCTGGCAGCAGCCAACCCTGTAAGCAGACCCTGGCTAGCTGTGTGCCTCAGTTCCCTGCTGCCAAATAAGGACGATATTCCCTGTCTCTTCTTCACAAGGTGCTTAGAGAGACCCTGGGGCAGGAAAAACCCATCAGTGATTGCACTAATGATCTGATAAAGCAAGACTTGTGGAAGTACCTAGAAGGCAAATGAGATGTGGCTCCCTTTGCATCCAGAATGAAGGAATTCAGTGCCAAGAGTGGTCGATATTAGGTGACCTTTGAGGTCTTCCTGAAACAAGTATTACTTTGTGTAAATCAGCCAATGGAGATGGCACAAGGGAGTTTAAAGGTTTCTCTCCTGGGCTAGGAAAAAACTTCTGTTTCTGCATAAGTGGCCTATTGGAAGGTGTCTGAAGGGTGTGCTAGATATCCTGTTGTGGACTGACCCTGGTCTGAAACTAAGTACACACATAGCCACTCACTTACTGCTCATCTGTCATGGAAGTAAGGAGATGGAGGAGAGAATAGGATGAGAAGAAGTGCGAAAACTAGTGAGATAAATAAAGGTTAATAAGGGAAAGAAAGTGGAAAGAAAAAAAAGTGGTGTGAAGGTAATCCTTCACTACCTCCCACAAGCAAATGTATAGCCAGAAAATGTCCAAGCAATGGCCGGTTTGGAAGACAACCCTGACTTCCACCACTATTTTTTTGTTGCTAAACATGATGTTATATGGTTTGAAACATACTTTTTGTGAATTCAAATCAGGTTTCTTTGTTGTAATCCCTCCCAACCCTCATCCCACTCACTACAGAGTCAGTGGAAAAAAAAGAGAAAGCCTTGATGCTCTGCAAGCCCTGCTCAGCAATAGCCAAAGCTTTGGTATGGTATCAATGCTATTTCAGCCACAAATCCAAAATACAGCAATGTATGAGGAAAGTTAATTCAATCCCAGCCACACCCAGCCCACCCATCTTGTTTGGATTGGGAATTATGATGGAGAGGGGAGGGCTTTAGGGCAGAATTCTTAGCAGGCTTCCATGGGAGTAAACTGAAGTTTGTAGAAAAGATATAAATCGGATCATGTGCAGAGGTGGTGGATTAAGGCTACAACATCCATGTCATGTCATGGGATGGCTGTCAGAGTGAAACCTCTTCCAGGCCACCATCAACAGCAGATAAGCCCTCGGAATAGGCTGCAAATGTAGTCAAAAACTCCTTAACAAAGTCCACTGGTGCAGCATTATAACATGCAAATATAGCAGTGTAATTACTAGACAATCTGCTACAGTAAATTATCTGCTCTGCAGGAGCTGATCTTCTCTGAAAAAAACCTGCCAACCAAACAAATGTGGAATCGATCATTTGTTCATCAGAGAGAAACAAGCCATTGCAAAACTTTTGCTGTCTCTTTCCCATTTTCCCTGTTCCTGCAGACCCACCTTGTGCATTCTATCTCATCCACATTCCTAATACCGATGCCTTATCTGGCTACCTAGAAACAGAGACTAGACAGGAATAACGGAATAAAGGCAGGTATTTATCTGAAAGACCTTCAAAGGTACACCCTAGGGAGCCAGAGGATACATCCAAAATCGACCCCAAGATGGATGACAAGTCACCAGTTCTTCACACTTTTATAGGTTTCGTTCATTTGCATATCAGCATAAATTCGCCAATTAAAACTTTAGTTAATGATGTAATTTCTTCAATTTCTTCACCTCTCTAGAGGCCCTAGTTTACACCTTTTGGGCCTAGGACAATCTGAGTGTCCTTGAATAACAAGCTCAGAGTGGCTTTTTTATATCTATCTGGCATAAGAGAACAGCAGCTAGCAGGCTAAAGAATCTTCAGAGTTACACACTAGGCAATATAGGATTTGAAAAATATAAAAATTAAAACCTAAGGCATCAGTACAACCTGTCCAAAGCCACTATCACAGCCCCACAGTTCCTGCCCTCACCCAGTGCTGGCTCGGTCCTCTCAGGATGCTGCCCAACACAGATAAGGGGGACAAGCTGCTGCTCCTTTACCAGCAGGGCAGGTGCTGGATCAGATTAACCCATGGGTGACAACTGCCCCCAGGCAGGCTGAGCCACACGCAGGATCATTTGAGAAATAAACTCTATAATTAGGCAATTGTGGTGGATCTGCTCAGGAATGGCAATTGAACCCCTTTTGGAGATCACGGTCCTAAGAAACTGTTTCAAGGAAAACTGGAAATGGTTTTCTGCAAGGAGTTGGTTTTTACTGTGGATTCATCCCATTTGGTCTTAAAAACCCATGATTCTTGCACAAGGCTGAGATTAATTCCAGCAGCAAACCACTCCAGTTTCAAGTGCAATACAACCCCAAAATAATGATGTCCTCATGGATGATGCAATTCACTTGCATGCTTGTCTGCTGTCTTCTGGCAACCTGAATCACAGCCCTGAGCAGCAGCAGCAGCAGGCCTGTTTCTTGGTCAAGATGAATGGNTTAAAAACCCATGATTCTTGCACAAGGCTGAGATTAATTCCAGCAGCAAACCACTCCAGTTTCAAGTGCAATACAACCCCAAAATAATGATGTCCTCATGGATGATGCAATTCACTTCCATGCTTGTCTGCTGTCTTCTGGCAAACTGAATCACAGCCCTGAGCAGCAGCAGGTCTGTTTCTTGGTCAAGATGAATGGGTTAAAAAGGAACTCTAGTAAAGGTTGCACTGGTCTTTTGTGTCATAACAATGAGAGGAAGCTCTGCCTAGTTTGAGGAATTTCCCACGTCTCCAATTCAGATGTTAGAGAACTGCTTTATTAAGCCTGCCTAAGAGGTGTTAAAAAAATAAAAATAACCAAGAAGATCAGGACAAAGATATCTTCCCAGTGCCTACGCATGTTCTCTTTGTTTGTTTTTTAAGTCTTGAGCACCGGAGGCAAACTCAGACGAACTTAGGGAAGTTAAATAGTGACAGATGCCAAATAGTCACAGCAGGTTCCTGCTGAGCTGCCTGACCCATCACTGAGTTCAGTTACCTGTCATTGCTACCCAGGACCTAAAGTTTTGTCCCTAAATTTCTTTAAATATCACTTCGTTCTGCAATGTTGCCAGACATCACTGGACAGGTTAAGTGACAGAAATAGATGAGGAATTTTCTGGGTGAGAGGAAAATCTATGGGTTGTGAAATACCATTTTCATCATGCAACAGCAAGTGATGGAAGCAGGAGAAATGGAGCCTCAGGCTTTCAAATTCGCAACGACCTTTGCCTTGCTATTCCCTTGCTTGTCACAAGCTCATTGCCTCCTAAAACTGTCACTGAAAGTGTGAGTTACAGCATTCAAACAGTAACACCATTCTCCCCCAAATCCAAAAGCTCTCATGTAGGTGAGCATCACTTTCCCATTATGGGGAGAGAGGAACAAGGTTGTACAGGGTCACACCACAGCTCTGCTTTTTTTTTTTGAATCATGATCACTTAAGCAAAGTAGATAGTGCTGCACCAGAGATGTTTGCAAATGGAGCAGAACTTTAGGGGATATAGACACCAATGGAGGTGAAAGCATCAGAAAGCCTCCCTGTATCCCCCCTGACACTGAGCACTGGCAGCAGCACTCCAACATAACATCATAAAACTGGCTTTCATTTAAGCAGCTGAAAACACAGATAGAAAAGAATGGAAACAAGATAAACGTGATGCTCAAAAACAGTATACAGAAGTTTCTCAGCCTGTGGCCGTGGGTGCCCCAAGTCGTTCTCCTCTGTCAGCATGTTTCACCTAATAATGAAACTGAAGGCAGATTGCTCTTAAAAGAAACAAACCTACCGTTCTATACAGCTAACAAAAATACACTGCCTGCGTTTGCACTGCAAATTCCAGCCACTGTAAGTACAAAACAAAGTGGAAAAAACAAAGTGGAAAATGCTATTGCAGTTGACTTTTTTCTTCAAAACACTGCAGCACGATTTACGAGGTAATAAATACAACGAGGATTAGCCCAGCATTTCCGTGCACGTCCCTCTTTACTTCTGCAGCTCCGAGCTTAAACTAAAGCAATCATAGCCTCTATTAGCATTCACTAGCCAAGCGAACAGGCAGTAGCACTTTGTTAGAAGCTTGAATGGCTTAATTAATAGCCTCAACAGCCAAAAGCATCCTACAGAAAACTGCCAAATAATCACCACAGAACGAAACACGTGTCGATTGCAGTTCCCGTGGCAGAAACCCGCAGCAGGTTTGCTGGTGGTACAAAACCACCACCACACTGTCAGAACTTGGCCACAAAAATTCCTTCAAGGCACCTTTACCCGTCCCAAACTGTTAAACCAGTGCCACATTTCACACACAGCATTCATACCTGTAGGACAACAAGTGCTGGTCCTGTCCAAGTCTTTTCCAAACTTGTCCTCTTGAACTGGGATGGAAACTTCCCATCCAACTGTCACCTCCTGCCTCAGCCTCTGCCCTTTGTTTTCCCAGGATCTCAAGACACACCTGCTTTTCCGTGTGTGCTATTGCTTGCTGCGCTTGGGGTTTGTTTTTTTGTTTTGCTTTTCTTTTCGGAACAAATTAAACAGCCCGTGAGCAATTCTCAGTGAGCGAAAGAACCTTTTAGCTTGTGGTGATTTAATCAAGCAAACCCCGTGACCTCCCTTTCCTGCGATCAGTGGGAGCTGATCCCTTCTCCACCAGTGTAGGGTGGAGTTGCAGCTAAAAAGCGCAAGCTTGAAAGCTGGAAGGGCAGGACAGATCTTCCTCCTCCGTTTGTTGTGTCAGAGAACATGGTGATTCCTGCTGCCCCGAAACACGGAGGTGACCTCTGGCCAGGAAGGAACCTGGAAATATTTTCTAAGCGATTTCCTGCCGTTGGGGGGAAAGTGGATGTAAGGGACATTTGGGCGGGGGTGCTAACAGAGGCGCTGGGGAGTGTGATTTCAAGATGAGCAGAACACATTTTTGGTCATCAGGGCTGTGGAAGTAAAAGAAATTGCCTTTTTTTGTTGTTTGTTTGTTTGTTTGTTTTTTAAACCCAGGTTAAACTATTCTGAGAGTCTCAGTTGTCACTGTACTGAATGATCTGGAGCCTACAGGTGCTCCTCAGACTTTCAGCTATGGTGCCTTTCATGGCAAGAGGTGCTGAGATACTCTGCAAAGTACTATAGAAGAGCCACTCCACNGTGGAAGTAAAAGAAATTGCCTTTGTTTGTTTGTTTGTTTGTTTTTTAAACCCAGGTTAAACTATTCTGAGAGTCTCAGTTGTCACTGTACTGAATGATCTGGAGCCTACAGGTGCTCCTCAGACTTTCAGCTATGGTGCCTTTCATGGCAAGAGGTGCTGAGATACTCTGCAAAGTACTATAGAAGAGCCACTCCACATGGAGCTTGTGTTCAGCAACACCCCAGCAATGCAGCTGTGCCACAAGGGCCCCCTGTCAAGGTGCAGAAGAAACCTGGGCAGGCTCATGCATCCAGAAGAACTATTCCTGGAATAGCCCATAAACTGTGCTGTGCAGGTCCTTTTGCCTCTAGTCAGGGCTCCCAGAGTGGGTTTTTCGAGCATTTGCCAAATGACTGTGTTGCCTTTCCCTGGTCTTAAAATTAACAGCCAGACATGATTAAGGGAAAAAGGGGTTTTGTTCCTCAGTATTTAATAAGGATCCTTATGGTGCACCACTTTGCCAAGGTGGAATGAGCCAAAATGCACACACACAATAGATTGCGTATATAATTATTGGGCTTAAGGAATTACAAGTGTGCATGCTGAAAGCACTGAGGATAAAAGGGTATATAAAAGGTATATAAAAGAAAAGGCAAAAAATCATCATGACATCAACTGCACCTCCAGAACGTGGGGTTCCCCAAAGCTTAGTCCTGGTTATGCTGATAAATGAAAAACACTAATGGCTTCCTTGGAATCACAGAATCAGAGAAGAGTTTTGGTTGGAAAAGACCTCTAAGATCATGGAGTCCAACCATTAGTGCTGCATTAATGCCCACTGCTAAACCACGTCCCTAAGCACCACATCCACGTCTTTTAAGTCCCTCCACCACTTCCCTGGACAATGTGTTCCTTCCTGTTGTCTCTCCTGGCTATGCACCATCTCTGATGTTCTTGCAAGATAACTGCAGCCCCATGGCCCAACATCAACCCATCAGATGGCTCATGGCATCTCTGGTCCAGGTGTTATCTCTGATGAGAGGTATCAGCTCCTACCTCTTGACTGTACAAGTAGCTGAGAATACCTTGTCCCTCTGTGTTTCAGGGTCTGACTGGGGTGTGTCTGGACTATATTTCTGAGGATGTCTTAAGATGGAAACTTGTATCCAGGACTCCAAATTCTACAGACAATATCATCCTTCTTTCTGCACACAGCAAGAATTTATTTTAGCAACCTGATATCTCCACTCAAAATCACTTTTAAGTAACTCTACCTGGTCCAGTTCATACTGCAAAAGCAAGAAGGGACATCTGGACATTTCACTGCTGAATACACCTCACCCACATGGTCACTGACATATGCTTTTTCTGAAAGAGACAGAGAGGGAGCCTGGGCAATACACCCCATCTTTATGTGCTTTTGATTAATGAGTGTGATCCATAATTTAACAGCAACCTCTGTATCTGGGGCATCTCACTACCTATATCCAATATAAGTCATTAATGCCATGGGTCATTAGAAGGAAGATACAGCAGTTATTTTGCTTTATCACAAGCTTGTCCTGTCACCAAGGAATGTCATGGCTTGCAACGCTCTAATGTGCACGTGGACAGTAAAGGGATGTTTCAGTTGTCCTGGTGATCCTCGCAGATGGCAAAGAATTAACCTTTGCTCATACCGGGAAGAGCAAATCCTGACTCACTTTGCTGTAATGTGCCGAGAAGGAAGGAAGTAATGAAACGTCTCATTATACACCTGACTTGAGGAAAGTATTTAGAACTGACTCTAGTGCTGAAGGCTGCATGGTCCCACACCAAAAGGGACATGCCCTGGACTGTCTCCCTGCAGCCAGTGGTCAACTGAAACTATTTATGTTCATGAACAAGGTCTCTGAAGATGTTTTTTTTCCTGAAGCACCAGGAATTAATTTCAGTGACAGAACAACCAATTTGGGTATTCAGAGTACTTCAGTTGTACACTGCCGTCGCTCAGCTTTATGGGTTTCTTTTAGGTTGTGACTTGGGTTTACCATGAGGATTTTTTTTAGGCTAGTTACCATGCTTGTATGAATTTTGTCATAGCAGGATGATCACTACAATAATGTGTAATGTAACCATCCAGTTGAGAATGCCCAAAAAGCTAAATGGATATTTAATCTTCTGGGGAAAAAAGGCACAGACAAAGCAAATGTGGGAAACTGAAGTTGAGAAATTTCATTTAAAAGCAAAGGTCCATATTTTTCATAATCCCAACAATCAATCATACATGTAAACCCCTGTGTGATTCACTAATCCTTGACATATTTGTATCACAGCTGGCTGCTTTCCTTCATTTTTCTTCATTATTTGGCTTTGATAGAGATAGAGTTACCTGACATCCTTAATAAAAGACCTACTCTTTCAGCCTTTAGACTTATTGGAGCTCGTTTATTATTAGATTAGGGCTCTGGCTGCCTTGGTGGACTGTGGGTTTAACAACATGTTTTGTCTGAGGTTATATAAAGCTTTGTCTGCTAAAAGCAGTTATTGACAATAGGCAACCAAGGGCCTTCGTAGCTGCTAGGAAATCCCAGTGCAGAGGCCCAGGCCAAAGCAGGGACTTCTGGAGAATGATGGAGAACTCGTTGAGCTTCTGTGAAAGCAAGTCAAGGAAGTGGAAAACGCCTGTTACTGGTAGCCTTTGTGCTCATGCGATTGTTGGATTTCCCAAGCAGACTACATGCGGTAATTCCTCCAGGGATTTCTGCGTCCCTTCCCACAAAGCACAACCCACCCAATCCCTTTCTGAAACTTCAAGCAGCTTCCTCTGGGTTAGCTGGGCCCTGTTTAAAAAGGATGGGTGCAGGCAATTGCCTATTTTCCCATCATTTCATCTGACAATGGACAATGGAGGAAATGCTTTTTTTCGTGGTGCACTACCAAGAAGAAATGATCATCACCCAAGAGGTTTGGGTGTGGGTGTGTGCAAAGCTGTATCCTACATATCATGGGGCTTGAAGACTCCATACAATGCAGTGTGCTGTGGAATTCCCACTTATTTTTGAAATTATTTGCTCATAAAAATAATTAACGGAATTAATAGTAACAACGCAGAGAAACCCAGCAGTCAGGACGGTACCTTTGTGCTGAAGGTGTACAGACCCAGAGCTCCAAAAGAATGGGACAAGTAGTAGCTGAAGATACACAGATGGGACAGGATGGGTTCACTAGGAATGGTCCCAGTCCTGATGTGTCAAAGGGACAATGCTCAGGCTAGACATGATGTGTGCAAGAGCAGACACCAGGAAAAGGAGATGGAATAATGTTGTCATCATCCAGGAGGTGCCATGAGTGAGATGGACAGAACACATAGAGATGGAGGGAAGAGGATATTTCCTAGTGCTGGAGTCAAGCAGAACCTGCAGGACTTAGGCAGGGCAGTCAGGGAAGCTCTTGAAGTGTTAAAGCTCCAGTAGTGCACAGACTTTGACACAGGAGCACCTCACACGCATGAAGAACTCAGCTGGGATTGCTTTCAGGGCCAAGACCTTTCTTTTGAAGTCTGATAGATGTGGCACATAGTCCAGCATGGTGGGGAAGTTGATGTGTTCAACTGTGATTCAAAAAAATGGCGTTCTTCTCCTGGGGCAAAGGGTGGGAGGGTGTAGGGAGAGAGTTCCAGGAGCTCTTCTCATCTTGTCCCCGTGACAGGCACAAAAGTGGGGAGACAGACTAAGTATATACTGCCCTTATGAGCTCATGTCCTTTCACTCGGTGCTCGTATTTGCTTAGCACTTGATTTATTTACAGGAGAGAGGAAGCCTTGCATAGGTAGGTGTTGGGAAAATAAACTTGTCTAGAAAGGCGTGCCTTTAAAATCCTTGCTCTGACAGCAAATGTCATCTATGAGATTATGCCATTATGAGATTGGCAGGTCCTCCAAAGTGTTTTCCATGCTTATGAAGGTGAAGAAGAAGGGATTTGCTATCTGTGAGAGACTCCAAGGTGAAAGAATATGGGCTGTGCAACCACTTCTGATTCCCATTTATAACGCGCTGACTGAAGTACATGTCAGGGCATTGCATATATATATTTAGTTCATAGATTTGCATACCCTTTCCAGTGAAAAGAGACCTTTTGACCCAGTCAGTACATGTTTGTGGATCATGCTGATTACTGGTAAAGAGCACGCTGGTCGCACAGCTGCTTTCCAGTCACCCCTCTGCCCCAAATGTCCACCACACTAAATGTCCGTGGAGGTCAGATCCCTCCATGGGAGCTTTGGAGGCACCACATGGATGACTAGAAGTGATGAAGCCCAAAGAGAGGCAAATTCAGAAAGGATTTATGAATTCCAGC
>VYZQ01017862.1:0-28302 GCA_013400655.1 Mystacornis crossleyi
GGGATATGACAACATACCCGTGCCTTACATAAGGTGTTACACTGCCTGTGTAAGGGTAAAAGCACTGTTTGCTACTGCAAGGTTCATGTTTTGGGAGCAGGGCTCATTGCCTTGGTGCTGCTGGTGAAGAGAACAACCCAAAAGGACTGTGAAACACAGCGTCTGAAGATCCACCTGCAATTGCTGTAGCATGGGGTTTGCTAGTTTGAAAGCAAATCAGTGGGAGATCCCAAGTCAGAATTACAATTAAATAGGAAAATTGAGATACAGGCAACAATATAAAAACACTGGCTTAAACTGGCAGAGTCAGGATATGACCTGATACCCTGATGGTCAGGGTAGTGGTAGCAGTCCAATTAAATGGTGGCTACAAGTCTTCTTGAAGTGATAGATGGGGTTCTGTTGAAGCAGTGATCCTGTAGAAGGGTCTGGTCTTCCTCTGAAGATCCAGTGGTGGTTATGTAGCTCTTGTCCTCCGGGAATCCAGTAAGTAAGGGCTGACTGTGATATTCCAAACCTCAGATTATATCCAGGTGGGAATGCTTGGTTCCTCCCTCTTGGCAGAGCATCCCACAATAGGATGGCACAATTTTGTGAGTTGTGCAGTGAGACTTGGTGGCCCATCAGCAGAAGATGTCCCCAGAGGGAGTTATCAGGGATCTGTCGTGGAAAAGGTAAAGAACACTGCCCCAGCTGGTTTTAACAGCTTATGAAGATGGTGATAGAATACCTACTTTTGGTTACACCTTACATTTTAACCTAAGACAGGGGTCCAGGAGACAGAGTTGTCCCCATAGTGAAGAGCTGTAGAAATGGCTCTTGGCTTGTGAGGAGTGAATTTAAAAGGAACCCCCTGTGCCCCAGTGCTCAGGGTCCCTGTTATGCCCTGGATGCTCAGCTTGCTCTTTGCTGATGATTTTGGATTGCACTGCCTGGAGGGGCTTTGTATGGGGGAATTTAGGAAGTACGGGGAGATCTGAGGGAACGCTGTCCCCTGAGGGAACTGGGCTCTGTCATGATGATGCTATGAATGAGGAGGAAGGATGGGATCACATCCATCCTCCTCATTTCCTGAGGCCAGGAGCTTGGTGATTTTCCTTTGCCCTTATACTCAGCATATGCTTACGGGTGAAAATTTCTCCCACACTCTTGTCTTCATTGGAGCAATAGCGTAATACTGCAATTACACCCCAGGAGATACTTTCTATAAAACTGTTGTCCAGTGTTACTGTAAACCATCAGACATCCAGCTACAGGAAGCTCTTTTACTCTGTGATTTGACAATGCTATCCCTCTTTTAGAAACACTGGTTTTGAGAGGAACTCTCCCTCAGCCTGGTGGGTGTTTTGATCTGGATATTTTTTTATACCTCAAATGTAACTGTCTGCAGCAAAGCACTATTTGAATTCAGAAAATCAGGATTTCTGCGATGCACAGAAAAAAAAAAAATTTCTCAGAGATTTGAAAATTATTGAGTAGAACATGTTTTGGCTGGGAAATGAGTAATGAAGCAATGAAATAAAATGGGAGTAGCAGCATGACTTCAGCTCACTTGTGATAATGATTTTATTTTATTTCTGGACAATTATGAAGCAGAACTAGGCCTACAAATGTTAGTTTCAGTAAAAAGGATAAGCACAGGTATAATAAGAGAAGGAAAATTTGATAAAGGGTTTAAATCTTGTGATAACTATACCATAAAACTCAAAATATTGCCATAGCTGGGTTATATATGCCAAGGAGAGGTTCTGACTGGTGCTTGAGCCACCCTGAGCCCCAGCTGCTGGCAGGCTGTGCCCCTCTGAGCCCTCCTGCCCCCCAAGAGCCACCCGTCACACAGCATCTGCCCTGAGTGACAAGATAACCAGTGTCACTTGTCTGTCCATTACATACAGTTCAGAGAGCTAAGCCCTTTTAAAAAGTTTCGTGGTTTGGGTTACACCACAATGTACCTTTTCTCTTCAGAGGACAGTGTTACATTTAGCCATAAACTGGGAGGAACTGAGTGTTGAAGTACAGTATGATTTTTTTTTTCCAGGCGTGTTTTCTATGTCCCAAATTTTGCTCAAAGTGCTTACTAACATATGAAATGAACATATTCTTTATTAAAATTCTCTGGTTAAAAATAAAATCTCTGTAGTTATCTTAGCTCTGAAGCTCATCTAATAGCTTTAGCCACTTTGAACTAGCCTCATTGCACAGACTGAATTTAATTTTAATAAGAAACACACAGATGTGCAATGCATAACCCAATCTAGTATTCTGTGAGTATGCCCTGTGTTATCTCTGATATTGAATTATTTCACTATGGAGCATAATTATCTGTGCAGAAAAATTCTTATTTAATTTCACTGAAAATTATGTAAAGATTTTCCGTACATCATGCACTAACCTTGCAGCTGGATTAACATGATGGACTATCAAGTCTTCTTTAGGGACATAATGCACTGTTGGGTCAATAGTCCATGAACAAAGAAGGATTTACACAATAATCTATAACTGCTCTTTAGGAGCTGTTATGGTCTATCAGGATAAAAATCTGGTAGATAATACATATAAAGTGAGTACTTGCTTGAGGAAAGCAAGCATTTGACTGCTTAAATTCTAGGCCTTTAAAGGTCAAATTAGATCCTTTTAACATTTTGAATGCAAGTTTACTTTTGAGAAGATTTAAATGTACTTGCTTAATTGTGTGCTATGTGATGAAAATGCAATTCATTAAAATACACAACAGATTTATGAAAAACGATTAAGAATACCTTTTTAAGATCTCAATGTTTACTTTGTAAAGTAATTTGCAATGATTAATATCTGCCATCCTCTCTGCCTTGGTTGCCAGTGAATTTCAGAAAGGGAACGCAGGGACCCAGCATCCCTGAATGGTATGGGAGCTCCTGGGATGAAGCATCTTGGCAGGGCTTTGGTGTTCAAGCATGCCTCTGCTTTCCTCTGGGTGCAGGTGCCCCTACAGAGCAATTTATATCCTCAGGAGACAGGGGGAGCAGCCAGAAAAATACTTGTTTCAACTTCTCTTAGTGAAATTTTATTCTCTAGTCTTACATGTTAAAAAAAGAATTCTATTCCTTGTCAGATTTGTCCTTCCAAGCTCACGCAGTGTAGGGTGACACCTCAGCTGTTGTAATTCAGTCACAGCAAAAGAGAAGGGAAGATTTTATTTGTTTTGAGTATTTTTCTATGAATAGAATATTAACTCCTTATTGCTCGTATGTATAATGCTGTTTTTTTGGTGTTCAGAGTCAATGCATACGTAAGGAATTTAATTTGAAACATCAGAGCTCCCTTCCAAGAGGCGTGTCCCAGGCTGTGCTGCAGCAGAGGGCAGCAGAGCTGCAGGATCCGCCGCGCCGGCACCGGCGTTGACATGGCACTGGGCAACTGGGGCATTTCTGATATTGTCCTGACACATAAACACCTGGAGCCAGCTTTTCAAAGGTTATTTGCTCACTAAAAGAGGAATTAGCAAAATGAACTTACATGCCAAAAGTAATTTTGAATATTCTGAAAAGACTATAGTCCTGTGGAAAGACTGATTTTAGAAAAAGCCTCTGCTGTCGTCGGGGTGGGAATGGAAATTAAAACATGTTCAGAATAACTGGGCCAAAGTGACTCCTGGGAAAGTGCAGACAACAGAATTTAAAATTATGTGAGTATGTGAAAGTTCAGCTCTTTTTGCTAGCATCAGACCACACTACCTCAGTTACAACTCTCCCTTTTTTCATATTTAATTTTTTTTACAGCAGAATACCTCAAATACTGATGTTAATAGGAAGAGTAACTGTGGTTCATAATATATTGTTGTATTTGTCATTGTGCAATTTACTTTTAAGTCATTACTCTACCTGATACGTAAAAAGTCAGCAAATTATCAGAGTTTATTCCATTGACTTTCTCACACCTTGAGAAATAGCCCATTTGTATTATCACAGTTTGATATATTTCCCATTTACTGAGCTTCTTTGGCAAGCTGGCATTTTAATTTAATTATACTTTTTTGCTAATGGTCTTTATTTTTCAGTGTCTCTGTGGTAAAATGCCTTTAAGTTCTGGGATTTTTTTTGTTTTCTTTCTTTCCCTCCTTTTGGCATGCTCTAGTGTAAATTTATAAACTGAAAAAATTCAGTGTAAAATTCCAAGAGGTGAAATTAAGGAATGTTAAGAAATCCTGCATTGAAATGATTAAGCACTTCTTCACTTTGAGAATGTGATTTCTGAATATATTTAGTAACATACACCCCTAATTAGGACCTGCAATGCAAAGAGAGCACAGCATGTATAACACAGGCATTCAGGAGTTTTCATGCAGTTTCATCTATGCTGTCTAAAAATATAATTATGGGGTTCAGTCTCAGACCACTGAACTCAATAGAAGCTTTGCTGCATTTTTCTTTTGTGGATAGATCCTAATCCTTAATATATATCCTTAATTAAAGCTACTGTTGAGAATTAAATGCTTATATTTACAATAATGCTTCCCATATGTGTTTGGTATTGGTGTAAAATTCCAGTTTTTAATATGCAAGTTCACTGGTTTTCACTCTGTAGTCCTTTTTGTAACTTCTCTTAGCCCCTTGTCTTCAGAAAGGTGGTACAAACACACTCTGCTAATCCTTTTAGCATCCTCATGTTTGCACCATCACCTTCCTAACAGCCTGCAGGAACTGCTGGATCTCTTTTCCTGGAACATTAACAGAAGTTTGTGGTGTGATCCCGAACTGTTTGCTTTGGCACCTCTTAGGAGCCAGAGAGAAGAGGGTAGGAATTTTTCAGTGGCAGGGACATTGCACACTGGGGTGTGAATTAGGAGATCAAAACACAGCTAAACAAATGGGACCCATGCTGTAGGGACGATGGAAAACCAGGAATGGACATGGCACACCTAACCTCCCTCAATCACAACTTGACTGTAGCACTAAAAACATTCCAGAGAGAGGAAAGCTGTGGTATGGAGAAAATGCGCTGAAAACCTGTGACTTTTTTGAATTAGCACCTCATGGAAATGAAAGTTAGTGACACCAGGCCTAACTTCTCTTCTGCACACCCGATAAATCAGTATGACTGGGATTTAGGTTCCAGCTTTGATATGAAAAAACAAACTAAGAATTCATGCTGTCAGTCCTGAAGCAAAGCTCTCCAATTTCTCAGAGAGTGGCTGCTTTGCAGGAGTGAATTTGCTGCACACCTTAGTAACAATTGTCCAAACTGGAGTGCAAGTTTAGACAAAATTGACTACCTTCTTCTCTGCTGAATTCCCAGTGTAATCTTCCTGGTTTTCCTTCTGCCATTATGTTTCTGTTCTCAACACCTGTGCTTTTTACTTTGCGCTTTATCTTTCCAAGTGGTGACATTTTCCTTCTCTGGCCTATGTTCACTTATGCTGCTGTGCCTTCCCATGGAGAGTTGCTGTAACCACATCTACAAACACAGGATCATGTACTGAGATGTGTAGATAAAACCAAGCCTCTTAACCATATACTTGGAGATTCTGTTAGTGCAGAGTTTTTGCTTGTAAGGATTAAGGGTTTTTCCCCCCAAACTTTGGGTCTGCTTACCGAAATTCAGCCTTGGCATGGGTTGATTCCCCTTCATGTGCTCAGTTTAGAGTTTCTGCATTGCTGCAGTTTCACAGCTAGGCCAGGTTATGTATCAAATACACTGTGTGTCTTAATGACAACAAACAATAAGGAAATTATTTGCATTTGCAGTAACCACAAATTAGAACTTTGTGCAAGCTGAGCTGTACAGGAGAGTCAGAGCTGCCTTGCTGTAGCTGCTGTGACAACTGCTGCTTGTTCTCTGTGCACAGCAGCTCTGCAAGATTCAGTGTCACAATTACACCTTCCTAACTGAGGAAATCACACAATGAAAATAGACACTTGCTGGGTAATTTAAAGGGTCTTGGAAAAGATTTGACGTAAACCTCCAGAAGAGCATGAAAACAAAACCAGCTCTTGGGACATAAAAAAGAAATGCTATTACCTATATTTGAAATATCAGTGGGGTTTTTTTGTTGTTTTGTTTTGTTTTTTAATTGTAGTTTTTTTATTAAAACAAAAAAGGGACAAAACTCAGAAAAAGCCATAAAAAATAGTTCAAGATCTTGAAAGCAAATCTATAGTGAGATTTAAGGAATTCAATATATTTAAATCCCCTACGAGAGTGGTAAAAATGGACAATTTAATCACAGGAGGGAAAAGGAAACAAATGATAGAAACATCCTTTAGCCAAGTGACAGTGCCTAAAGAAGTTTGTATGTTAAAGAAACTTGAATCAAAAATAATATACAAACCTAACATTAAGATTAATTAACCACTATACAGTTTAAAGTGGTGTTTTCAAATGCTGATTCTCCATCGCTTGAAATCAAGAGAGGATATCTTCCCAGCTATATGGAATGCAGGCTGCAGAGCCTCTGCTGTGCTTGTCCATCTCATGCTCTTTTTCAGACTGGCTTTTTAATCTGTTTGTACTTGCCACCATCCACAAAGATGTATGTGGCTTTTAATAGAAAACTATTCTGTGAGGCCTCTTTCTATCATCAGAGCAAGGGCAGTAGATAATAACCTCTCATTTTACAACTTCCTCTGTAAATGTTGGCTTGACAATTAGCATTTTCAAAGACTAAGGACAACCTTCAAAGACAACCATCACCAAACAGAAGGTTGGTTGTCGAACCAAACATCGGGTTTAATGGCAGAACATTAACAATGTGACAAAATCTCCCCTGAGTGTTTATTTAGTGCCATTTTCTGTCCTCACTAATACCGGTGCAATAAGAGGATGTCAGCTCGAATACTCCCAAAACCAGCTTTGAAGAACATATTTACGAATTCCACATTTGTGTAATATTGACCTAGAGCCCTGGGAACCTGTTGGTGCTCCCTGAACGAGGAGGGGCTGCGATGCAAATGCGGGTGTGGAGCTGTGCCCCTGGCAGGCTGCAGGTGCCCACCTCACCCAGAGCAGCACTGACGGGATCTGACAGATCTGCCTTGGCCTCTCAGTGACAGCTGCCTCTGTTTGTAGGTGGTTAGGAAAAAATGTAAAGAATGGGTTTTGTCACACTTCCGAGTTTTCATCGTGCTTTTGTCAAAGTTCAGTGTACGTAGCTGGTTGAAAGTTGAAACTTTGACCAGACATCTTTTGCTGCTGATGTGAGTGGGAATGGCTGCCTGGGGGCTGAGCCTTGAGCATCAGGCTCAGTTTTTGTCTGTTCCAGGGGCTCTGCAGGGTGCCACAGCAGTGGCTTGGCTTGTTTAAATCTGAGTAGTGAAAACCATGTAAACACATCCCATCAGGACAGCTCTTGATAAGGACAGGAATAAATCAATTAAATAAATGGATCCTATAGTTCATAGAGAGCTCCACTCTCATGCAGAAGAAAAGAGGACTGTTTGAAAACACTGTCCAGAACTTGTAGTGTATATATTTAAATAATTCTTTAGCTCATGCAAAATTGAGAAGTGCAAGTTATATACAGCAGAAGGAGAACAATGGGAGGGAAGTCTTGACTGCATATTTCAGAATAAAGTTGGAGTGGAGCAAAACCAGAAGACGTTTGCCTTTACTCACACTGTGCCCTAAAGGCCTGGCATATGGTCATAGCTTTACAAGGAAAATAATTTTTATTCTTCCATAGAAAATATAAAAGTTTTTTGTTGTGTGTTTTGTTGTTCATGTTTTTTTTTTTAAATCCACAAGTATCTTTGTGCTTTCTTTCTGTTTCATAGTGTTCTGCATCCATTTATTTTTGCTTGGAAATTTATATAGCACTGGATATAAAATAATTTTGTATACAAGTCTTACTATTCCCCTTCCTTTACAATGAACAGGTACAGATGCAAGTGTTGCCAGGTGAAATCTTTTCTGAATATGTCTTGCATTCATTTCAGTTTCCCTACAACATCTTACATGAATGCAGTGTAGTTTAGAGAGCTGTTACCCGTTAATTATATTCCATTTTATTAGCTGGTGTTTCCATAAGTAATCAAAAGTGAGGCAAAAGAAATGAAAAAAAAATGTTTTCAATCAATTTTACATCTGGAAATAAACAGTCTTAGTAATTTGTAGCATTGACAGAATTAAAATTTGTGAGCAAAGTCTGTCAAGCTGCAGTTCCAGAGGAGAACTGTTCTGTAGGCAGCAGTGAGGGAGCAGGCACTCCTGCCACTTACACTGGGTACTTCAATTTTGGAACAGCAGTTCTGGGAAATTCACCAGAGTGCATTAAAGCAGACTGATAGCTTTCAGTTTAAATCTCCTAAATGTTATGATGTGATGGCTGAACTCCAAGATTTAAAAACTAAAGCAAATGAAGAGCTACTGGAATTCATCTAAAAGAGGACTTTTAAAACCTTTTAAAACAGCATCTAAGGACAGAGTAGATGTAACTTTATACAATCTGAAGGCAAGAAAGGAGTGACTGCAGCAGCTGAGCATACATGGGTGAACTTCACTGCTTCAAAGCTGACAAAAAGATACTTCAAAAATTTTTGAGGAAAATATGGTAAAATTGGAGAAACTTAAGAGAAGAGCCAAAAGAATGATTCAAGATCTGGGACACCAGTGTTACCTGAGAAACTGAATCTATTCTGCTTATTGGAGAAAAGGTTAAATAGTGATTTGATCAGGGTGTATAATTATCTTCTGGGGAGAAGATTTCACATTCAGAAGGGCTCCTTTAATACAAAGAAAGGGGTAACAAGGGAAAACAGCTAGAAGTTAAAGCTAGCAAAAATTGGATGCAGGTTTTCAATATGAATGTTAATTAATCATCGGAATGCCCTTGTATGTGGCAATTTTCCATTGCCATTAAATCAAAATAAAACAAAGGAGAGCAGTTTTAGAGGGATGCAAATTTTGGTTGCAGAATAATGCAAAATACTAGGAATTGAAGTAACTAATCAAAATAGCTTTACAATTTTAAAATCCATCAGTTTTGCAATTTTAAAATTGAAACCCATACCTACTGGGAGTCTATTTCTTCACCTCCATTTGGTTCAATCACCTTCCTAGTGAGCCAAATGCATATTCTCTGGTGCTTTAATATACTGCTTCTTTCCTTTGCTCATTTGAACCCTAAACTTATTAAAAGAAAAAGGATTTTGAGACTGCTGTGGATTTTGGTGGATCCTCAGGTATTTGGTGAAGGTCTCCGTTTCCTAAGAAGTTTGTATCTGCCCCTGTTCTACCTGTTCCAGGCATAAAAATTGACTCTGTGACCAGGCTGCAGTAGAATGGTAGTTGCACATGCAGAGAGTACAGGTGATAGCTGTTGAAGACAGTGGTCCAGCTCCTATATCCATACATCTCCCTATTCTTGGTGTTACAATTCCCTTTTTTTTAAATTACTCTGCTACCTTTGCTGAGCTGACTTGTTTGGCTGGGCATAAATTTTTGGGGTTTTGGGTTTTTGTTTTTTGGTTTTTGTTTCCATACAGTTTAATTTAGGAAGTTTATCATTAGAATCTGCTTATACGGGCACCAAAACCAGCACAAGGGGCAGGAGAGTGCAGCAGAGTGGGAAAGGGAATGTGCAGAGGGAAAGGTGGATGGAAGAGACCATCCTGCAGCACTGAGCCACAAATCAAATCAGGAATTGCCTGCCTGTGCCCCAGCTGCAGTCACATGCAGTGTGCATGCTGCCTGGTGATAGATTATGTTTTCAGTGCTTATGAAACTCGAGCTACCCGTAGACTTTTTTGCTACTGCTGCAGCTTTATATAACTGTGGCCATTACTGTTTCTTTTGTCTTTGTTCTCTGGAATGTTTAAGAGAGTTGTGCACATGCTGTTTAACGAGATTTATTTGGCCTGCAAGCTGCAGATGGGCAGAAATCAAAGGAGGTGGAAGTGGACATTGACATGACCTCCAGCATGTTGTTTATGGAGAACATCCTTCTAGTGATGTATGACAAGTCTGAGGTCAATGATTAGTATCTATTAGCTCTTTGAAAAATGGAGAAAGCAATAGTTCCTGATGGTGCATGTTTTAGATCTGGTTAAAATGGAGAAGCCTGATGTGAGAAGAAAAAAATGCTTTAATGTCTATGTATACAATTACCACACATCACCAGGGCACGTTAACACTCCAAATACGTACACACAGGTTTTGTTAGTAGGAAGAACTCTGGTCTAGATTCCTTCTCCTGTCTCCTCTCTGAAACAGATGGATTTGATTATTTATTATTATTCACATCTTCCCTCTTTTTCCTTTAAATTCTCTTATTTTCTTTTTGTTTTTCGTGGAAAGCTAAATCAAAGAGGAGCTTTACATTCAGTTCTAAACACAGGTATGGATGCAGTAACTTGCTCTTCTGCAAAAAATAGTGTAAGTTCTTGTGTGAGCCACCAGCTCTCCATTAGTTCAGCCACATCATGAAAAAAAGGATAAGCTTTCAAAGAATTTGGAGGAATTCCAATATAACATTAGCATGAGAAATCTCTGCAGATGTCCAAAGTAGCTGATAAAATTATTTCTGACCATATTTAAGCTACTAATATTAAGTGATACTGCAACAATATTTTCAAGGTTCAGCAGTCTTTACATAAACCTTTTCTTCATATAATTGCATATAGCATTATGAATTAAAAGAGACTGGTTATACACACCTAAGAAACTGTGAGAAAATCCAGATAGAGTTGAAAAGGGCGGTAGTCAGAACTGCCAAAAAAAAACCTTTTTACCATTTCATTGCTAAAATTTTTTTTTAAATTTTAAAAGGGTTGTCTGTATTTCAGGAAAAAAAAAAGACTGAAAAATGAATTGTGAGCGTTTAGAAGAAACAATACCACAAAATATTTCTTTCCTGCTATTACTTATACCAACAACAGACACTTGTACTCAGTACAGAATCCAAAATGACCATTGTCTTTAAAATGAGTTCAGAGACTCTTTATGCCATCAATTTATCTTCAAAATTAAGTTTTCTCTTGCAGCAGTCCCTCCTCCCCACCATACTGTACATGTTTGAGGAGCTTAGTCCCCCATGACCGCTGCCCTTCGCCTTTCCAGTGTCCAGGTGAAAAACCTCCCAGGTGAAGTGATGATTTGGGTAAGAGCCTGCATGGGCGAGCCTGCAATGCCTCTGTGTGTCTCCAACAGGCTGTGCTAGAGGACATGCTCTAGCAGAGTAACGCTCATAAATTATTTTGAAGTTATTTGAATGCACTTTCAGGAACGGAGGAGGGGGAGCTCTATTGTCTGCAGAACTGAGGCTCGCACAGAGCAAACTGTGTTTGTTTATGGCTGGCCTGAGACAGAAAATGATCCAGGGGCTCCAAGCACGTAGTTGCCAATATTTCCTCATTGCTTTGGAGGTGCAGCCTGATAAACCGAGTACCCGAAGTTTTATGTAAGTTTCTGTGAATCAAGTTAGTGACCCAGGAAGGTTTTTAGTTTGTTCCCCAGTGACTCTGCTGCAACAGAGCAGAGACTTTTACTCTGGGGAATCCCATGCGTGGGTGCCTCCGTGGGAATGTGTGTGTGGGGAGGTGATGGTATCTGCATTTGTCTGCTGTCATTCAGGTGCTGGCATCTGTGTTGCCTGTTCAGAGCAATGAGATTCTCTAGAGCTAGCCCCTAAATCTTAATGAAGACCTCCTGTCTTCAGAAATCCTCTTCCGCAATGGTTTTCAGTGCTTTAGGCAGGCATACAACTTTCCTTTCCCATTCATAACTTGGAGTCTTATCCTTTTTTTCTTTTTCCTTTTTTTTTCACTCTTCTTTCACAGAAATTAAATGGCAGTGGTTGGCGCCAACCACTACATTCTCTCTCTGCCTAATTTCTGCTACAAAGTTCTCCAGTTCTTTTATCTGCACAGCTGTTTTTAATGGGCCGTTCAGAGAAGGAACTGATAATGGGCACTTTGTGCTGTTTAGATTATCAGTAGCTCTGAGGTTGGCAGCCAGCATTGGCAATATGCTCTTCTTTAGGCAGCATTTTTTTGGAGCTGGACAGCAACCCAGTGACACCAGACAAAGCTGCAGCAGCAGCAGGCTGACGAGCAGCAGTGTGCTGTGTGCTCCCTCTGCTTCAGCCAATCCCCCTGTGCTGCGACTGCCAGCTTGGGAACTGCCTTCCTTCCTTTCTTTCTCAACTTTTTACTTATCCTTTATTGCTGGACTTGTCTTCAAGGGAAGCTGTGGTGAAGTTGAGGTTCATGAAGATAAAAAACATACCCAGAAGGGAAGTATGAAGTGTTTCTTTTTTTTTTTTTTTTAATAAGGCTGGTTAATAGATGTGCAGAGTAGGGGAGTGTCTAAAGATGCTTTTGAAAGTGTCCCAGCCTTTCCCAAAATTGTCTACAAGCCTTGTCATTTGTAAAAATACTTGAGAAAACAGATAGTGTGCAAGCAGAGTCTCTATGAAGGGGAAGGAGGTTTTGGATACACTCACAGTTGAAACAGTTGAAAACAGTCTGTCCATTCTGTATATCCTCTATTGACCTCTAGAGAATTTGGATATCTCTGCAGTTCTCTAAAGGAGAATAGTGAGAATATATGAAGAAAAGAATAGGAAGTTGAACTTTCCTAACTAATATATTCTTCTTCTGGTTGTTAATGTATCCATCAGCTTAAAACAAGGAAACATGATGGAGTTTGGGCTTCTTATTTGAGCCCTGCATGGACTATCATCATTTTAGAAATCACTATGATCTTAAGGTCAGGCCTGATGTAGAGTTTCTAGTCTGATTCGTGGCAACATAAAGCAGTTTATTCATCCACTGACTAGCTCAAAATTCTAAACCCATTAATTTAGTTACATTTTTTAAAAAATTAGATATTAGTTTCAGAGCCATTTCCCAGGGTCAGCCACTATACAGTGTGTCTTCAGTTGCCAGGGATTTCTAAGAGCTGTTTCTTCTCTGTAGTGTGTACTCCAGTTCAGGTACCAAGGAATTTTACTCACAGACTTAGGATCTTGTTGGTTTCCGCAAATCCATTACATTTTATCTGAGATAGCAACATTTTCTGATTTCTGTATGTGTTTCCATGTATCTAGATTGCTTCAGTGCTGAGTAATTTTATCTGATTTTTATCATTTTGGAATTAGGTTGTATAAGTACATACAAAAAGTCAACAGAGTCAGCTTGTCAAAGCTCCAGCCATAAGAAATATGACATGATATTACTTAGCACTAAATACAGAGTTGCAAAAGCTTCTTTAGTTTCTAGAAATAAAGTTCCATCCTCTTGAAAAAGAAAGTTACAGTTTTTGAAAAAATTTTATTCCTAGAAGGGAAAAAACCACTCAAATAACTGAAGTTGCTTCTGGAAAAGTCATTGCTCTCTTCCTGCATTACCAAAAATTTCCAGAAATTTTTCAAGATTTTTCCCTAATGCTTCTTGAGAATTACCAAAAGGATACCAAATAACCCTAAAATTACACAAAGGTGGGGGAAAAGAGAAAAAGATAACAAACTTCTTCTGTAATAGAGCCCTCTAGGATGGAGCCAGCCTCTGACAGAACCTTGTTATCGGTACAGCTGGCACATTGCTTTAACTGAAATCCACCACAGTATGCTTATTTTTCCAGAGGATAAAGGTCTATGAATGTACTCTGACAGTTCTCAAAACCAGTATGAAATTCCCCTGAACCTCAATTTCTGAAAAATCGTCTTCCTTGTTTGTTTGTACATGCATGAAAAAAAATATTTTTGACTATAACAGTAATATTTAGTATTTTATTGATATGACCCATTTCTTGCATTTCTTTGTACATATTAATTGTCAGGACACCTCTGTGAGTTAGGTAACAACGTTAGAGTGAATAGAATAATTCCCAGTGAATAATTTACTTGGAGTTAGTCTCCTGGCTTGCTCTCAGAATATCCACCAGAGTTTTACCACTGTTATTACTTTAAACATTTAAAAGTTGTGCTTTTTTCTTATTTTTTGCATTCTAACTAAGTTTAGAAATCACAAATCTGTTCCACTTAATTTCAGCTAGTTTTTGTGTACTTGATGTGATAAAATGTTAAAATACTGGTAAGATGGTGGGACGTGATCAGAAGATGAGCACATCCTAGCCACAAACCATGTTTTCCTTTAGTTCAGCCTTCACCATTCATTTCTTTGGCATGTGCCAGGCCCTCAGGCCAAGGCACTCCAGGTCTTGGGACTGGAAACTTTCTTGTACTGCAGAGATGGGACAATTTTCCCTCGTTGGTTAAACTTGTTTTGCTCTAAAATGAAAGTGCATTAACTTGAAATCAAGTAAAATTTGTGAATTCAGCATGTCTCGACAGTGGCTGTTCAAAGTCTGAACAGAATCCAGTAGGCAGGAAGAAGTTAATGTATTTAAAAACTTGTGCTTTATAGCTACTACATGACTAGAACTGAGATTTCCAGCCTTGAAGGGTAATCATCAAATTCAACTGGTAAAAACCCCCAAAATCTTATTTTTGAGGTAGAAATAACTGAGAAAAAGGGAGGAGGAATTTTATCACTTCAAGCATAGCACTGATATATTTAAGATTGTCATTTTTTTAATTAGAAAAGGAAGTACCAGGTTCCCAAATATTCCTTGAAATCAAGGACCTGGTGAAAGCCAATTGAAATCTGTTGGGAAAACATCTCCAGATGTTTCTGTAGGACTCAGATCAGACCTTCAGTGTGTGAACAAGCACTAACTACAACGAAAACTTGAGCTGTATTCACTCTAGCAGCATCTAGTAAGAGAAAGTGATTATGATTACTGGATTTCATAATAAGTTTAGAATCTTTTCCTGCTTTGATTTTAAAAAAAATGGACAAACCATCACAAAACCACAGGTGTTTATAACCCATACTTTATAGTCTGAAGGAAAGTTTTCCACATCAACTCCAATACAAAGCATCTGTTCATATTATTGAGACTATATTGTATTGTCAGTTTCAGTAAACTGTTGTTATTATGGACTTAACGTATAGAAAGTGTCATGAATGAGACTGTACAAGGGCGTACACTATCCAAGACTAAAAAAAAAATGTTATTTAACTTTTAGGAACACTAAAAACACAAACTGTGTCACATAAAATTAGAAATCAGTTCATAAAATAGTAATAACCGACCTGCACAATGTAAATTTCCTGAAATGTGCACTCATGTTGGCAGCAAGTAACAGCTAATGAAGGGAGTTTACAGAGCTGATTAACAAGGCCCTATGCTTTTTATTAGACTCATTTTGTTAATCCCTAAAATTAAGGAATTCCAGGTGTATGGAGCCAAGTATGCAAATGATTTCCTTCCGTCTAGCTGCTGATTTCATAAAAGGTCCTCCAAACAGTGAAATAAAACACAACATGCATAATGTGGAAAGCTTTACTACATATGAAAGAACAGTCTGGCTTTGCAGAGTTAAGCACGGTGTGCCATAAACTTGCCACAGATACAAATTTGAACAAAGCTGTAAAATAGGTATAAATAAATAAATTAAAGGAATGAATGAAATGGAAGGGAAAAAAGAAAACAAACAAACAAACAAAACCCCTTGCCTTTAGTTTACTGGTTGTCAGTTCAGCTGTTGTTGCAGCTGAAAACCATATACCTAAAATTGAGCTTATCAGGCTAGTGCAAGGCATACAGATCTCTGCTGGAGCAGAAACAGATGTAAAATGATAAAGGAAACCATCTTAATTTGCTAAAGATGTAGCAATTAGTCTGGTGGTGCTGTGGTACTGTGGATGCTTCTTACGTACAGTTACACTTGGAAACTGGCTTATTAGCCTGTAACGTATGCAAATACCTAACTCACTCTAATTTGGGGTACACAGGCCTGGCACCATTAAAGTCAATGATAAAGCTTCTCTAACTGAAACAAATATACACCCTCAAGCTGCTCATTACTTTCACCTCCTTTCATCTTGTCACAGTTCAGCAAAGTACTTTAGCATGTGAGAAGTCCAGTAACTCTTAAAATTAACCCTAGCTTTTGAAATTCAGTGGGCTATAAAACACGTCCTATATTTTGGGCAGACTGCTCTGCTTCTGTATGACATTATAGAGACAATTCATTCTCACATTAAATTTAAAAAGCTTATAATTTCTGCAAGTCCAACATTATATGGTTCAGGTTGCTCTTTTCTCCATATAGCCAGGGATAGGCACTGTCCATTCATCTGAGAATAGTTCTTATTTAGCTCATGGGACAAGTGGAGCTATAAAACATGCAGGAAAGGGAAGAAATTCCAGATTGGCAAGCTGTGGTTTACCTGGAGTCAGTAAAAAGCCATGAGGCCAAATCCTGGAAATGACTAAACAAGGAGTGAGTTCAGGGGGAGGTAACAAACTGCTACCAAGCACATTCCTTGTAAGAGACAAAGACTTGGGAGTCTGAGATGAGACTGGCAATGGCTTTGACGTGATGAGAAAGGTACTAATTCCAGACAAATTACTCAGCTGTCTGTCTCTGGTTGCTGGAGTCCATGATAATAGAGAGAAAACCCCCTATGACGCTTTATCACATATCTTGTGTTCTTTACAATGACTTAGGCTTTGGGTTTAGTCCTGAGAGGTGATCTGTACCCGGTTACATGGATGGAGTCAGCAGGAATGTCCCTCTAACCTGAGCCTGCTCACAAGTGTGTAGGACGGGGTGTTTAGGTGGGTGTGATCTATCAATCTCATTTGGCGGGAGAAGGAAAGGTGGACTGATGTCCCCCAGCCAAAGCACCTCGCTGGGAGCACACTGTGCTCCATGTCCTGAGGCTGCTGAAGGCATCTACGGAATTGCCTGTTCAGTGTCACATCCACAGGTTAGTCTGGCTGTGGATTTTCCACACAGCAGCCACAGAAAGGCTGCTATCTGATTTTTCAACTTCATTTTCCTGATTAGATGACATAGAGCTGTCCTATGTGTTCTGTCAGTTTATATTTTGCACATGATTCCCATGGATAGTTCATTTCATGTAAAAAAATGTTCTTCATTCAAGCATTTTCTCTCAAAACCTCTCTTGGTCTCAGGATATCACTGTTTCAAATACTGGTTTAGGGGAAATGAAAAAAGAATTGTCTTTGTCTCTTGTGTGATGTGTATGATTGCGGTTTCTGCATTTCAGATTCGCTCCTAGTATAGTTCAAAATTATATTTTTCTAGTGATACACTGAAAACAGAGAGAAAATATTTACTTTCCAATCAGGCTCACTCAACTTTTTAAAAGGTGCTTAAGAGGGGGAAATAATTGCATTTACATCTACTTCACCATAACCAAGGAAAAAGCAGTGATGTAAATGATAATAAAGTCATGGGTACTTTTAAGACACTTGTGCTATTCATGTGCTGTTATCTGAGACACTGATATTTGCATCCTCATGAACCAGCAGTGCTTGCAGTATATTTACTTATGGCAAGAAAAATAATAATTGATAAAGAAAAAATAAGTGATATAGGTAAATATTAAGAGGCTATTTCAGTTAGTTGAATTTCCAGTTTGAGGTATGTTTGTTGATAGAGCAGACAACCATGAACTGTGTGCTGAGGTTTAAAGTTATTCACTGGTTGCTGGAAATAAGTAAGAAATACCTAATCTCACAATCTTGGAATTAACCACCCAGTTCAGTTTGCTGACTGCTCAGATCTGAGTCCAACTTTGAGTCAAATAGAAAATATTCTTATAAATCTTATGCAGTTAAATGAAGTGCCATTTTCCCGAGTTGTACTTTATTAGGACTTGCGTGCTGCTACTACAAATCATGTTAAAAAGGCTCTGGAGCAGAGTTTGGGTAAAAGTTGAAAGCGTGGCATGTGGTTATTATTACAGATTTTGTCAGGGCACAGTAGCTGTCAGGACGTGGACTGACAGTGGTGCTCACACCGTGTTAGTACGCGGGGCAGCAGTTCACAGCCGGGCTTGCACTGAACATGCCAATGCTTTTTCTTCGGTCCCCCAGGAAAGATGTAGGAGGACGTGATGAAAGGCAGTTGTGAATGAGCATTCTTTGACAAAGGTCAAATGCAATTGTTTGCCATCTGCCCTTTGCGAAGTGGGTTGCATTTATCAGCCATCATCTTTAGCAAGCTGTGCCAGAGGACTGTATGACACACTGTGATAACAGTATCTTTAGATACACCTCTCTGACATGCAAGGATGTCCTTTCAAGTTTCAAATAAAACATTTTGAATAAAATCAGAGGTAGGAAAGGCTTTCATTAAATGAAATCATTATTCAGCCTATCATAAATACAGAAGTAATAACAGATTTCAGCATTCACTGTAAATTCATTGCAAAACTGGTATAAAGAAAACCTTTTACAGCTGCAAGAAGTACGTCACTCATCCAACCCAGTGGTAACAAGAGTAAATACAGCTCAGAATCGTATTATCCAATGTGCAAAACAAAGAATTCTTTCATAAAGTTACCTAATTAGTCCAAGTAATGTACATGTTCAAAGTCTAGGCATTAGCCAGATATACATGTACTATTATACTCTAAGAATTTTGCAAAAGAATTATAGGATTTCTTTTTAAAGGACTTTCTTTTTTAAAAGGGAACTAAACATGAGACCAGTGAAGTTTTGGTTTTATTTTGAAAAGACTGAAAACAAAGTCTTTATCCTTTTGTCATTTACATGCTCAATTGCTGTTGCTTTTATGCGAATTCAATGCACCTATTTATTGGAGTACGCAGGAGAGCAGAAATGGGTAACTCGGTTAAAATATATTTATTATTGTATGAACTAATGCAATGAATTGTGGAGTTCAGACAGATACTGGGGTAAGAAGCTATTTGTGATCTGGCTAAAGCTGACTTTACAGATTTCCATTCAAGATTTCAATTTCACCTGAAAACAGATCATCTAAAAAAGGAAGTTTTATTTTATAACAATGTTTAGAGGGTAGCAACTTGGCATTCTTCTTGGCTCCCACCTTTGAGCATAAATTTCTGAGTAGATTAAGCCACTGCATTCCTCTTGAGAAAAATACATCCCCAAGAGAACCTCACAGGGCATGGTCTCAGCATCACTTTTCATATCTCTCTAAGGCAGAATTTCATGCAAAGCCACAGTGACCTGTCTAGTTATGAATTTCATGGACTTCTTTATATCCTACAAAGCTAGACACAGTTACTGGCATTGGCCACCTCTCCCCGTACCTTGGGAGACACGGTGCCTAAATGCTGCCTCTAAGTCCTGTGTCTCACTCTTCTCCCATCCTACAGACAGCTTGAATCAATGAAGAGGAGAAGGATTTTGTAAACTCAAGTTGTTTATTTAACAGCTGAACGTGGACTTAGCGTCTTATTCTTGAAGACCTGGAAACAAACTATTAGCTCTTATGGAACTGCTCTTCCAAACCTCCTCTGCGCAGCCTGATTGTCGTCAACCTTTACTGGCATCCATTAACATTGCATTGTTGTTGACAAATTGTTGTAGGACTTGGACTCCAAAGGAGTATTGCATCTTATAAGTTTTTAAAACTTGCTATATTTCAAACTCCAAATAAGATTGGAGTCTGAGTTCATGGTAGCACACATCATGGATAAATAATTTAACAACGTACTGTTTCGCAAATGCGGAGAATGATAGTTATCATCCAGAATAAACTGCCAGAACCAGAAACAGTAATAACAGTCATTTCAGGAAAGTTATACAAATATGTGAAAGAATAAAGCAAATCTGCTAGCTTTAAAAATGTTCCAGGCATGGACTAAGCACAGACTTTGGTCTCCTTTCATGTTATAATTTTCAGGGTTTGCTTTCTCAAAGAGACTAAAGCATATATTCAATCAAACTCACTGCACTAAATCTGCTCTATGGTTTATCTTGAGTTTTAACTTCAAAGTGGTTTTACCTATTAGGAAATGATTGTTCCACTGTAATTGAAAGAGGAAGAAACTACTTTTAGAGTTTGAAGATAACAAAGCTGTTTTACTATAACATGACATACATGTTATAATTTATATGTTGGCTCAGGTTCTCTTGCTTACCTGGTCTAGCGTACATTTCTCATATGCACATGACCTTTAGATGGTGGAAAAATCCCTTTTAGAAGGAGGGCAAACATTCTTACTGAAGGAAAAGAATCCATAGATATGGTGGTGTGAAGTAGAGGTTAAATTCAGTTTCTGCCTTGCATGTGATAAAAGGCACTCATTCGTAACTCTTGCAGTTCTCAAGGATTCTGGAAATTATCTCAAAATGGATGCTGAGAAGAAAGGCATGGTGAAATAATTTAATTCATCTAAATAAAATTTTAACTTATACTGTACTGGACTTTTCCTGTGTTTCATTGTATTGCCTGAATGGGTGGCAAATCACATTTCAAGCCCTTTTAGAGCACCTGACTCCCTGTGTTCCTGCAAGTTGTGAATCCAGAGATTCGAGCTGTTGCAGTGCAGCTTTTTTCAGCATTGCATTGTCGTTGGCAAGATACAACTGCAGACACAGCATGTAGGTGGTAGAGAATGTTTGGTGTGTAAAATGGAGCTCCCGTTTTAAGAACGGGGAGCAGGTTGGTTTGTGTTAGAAGAGACCTTTATGCCTTCAGAGCAGCTCTCGTTAGAATAGGTTTGATTAAATGTGAGCCTCTTCCGTTACTTTTTCTGTAGTTCTCCTACAGGCAAAGATCAATTGATGTCACACCTACCTGTTTAAAAGTCATAAGAAAATCTCTGCTGGTTGCTGCCAGAATTACAGCCTGCCACAAACTGCCTCGTATTCAAGAATGTAATGGTTAGTCAGAACCACAGCGTTAATTCTAGCACAAGCTGAACTTGATCTTCTCAAAACATTTTATACAGTAACTAAGAAAGGATCTTGAAAAGTATGGGATTTACAAAAATAGTCTGATCAGCCTAGAACTACTAATGTCTGCTCTGCAGGATGAAAAACAAGTGTTTATGAATAATCATGGTGCAGTAATTTTAAAATATTACTCTATTTCCCTCTTTTTATTAAGGAGAAAAATCTTTGTCAGATATTGTTTTGGTAGGTGTTAGCTGCTTAGTAATGCTAAACTGTAGCATTTTGTGTCAGAGGACAAAAGCTCCCAGAGTGTATATGAATTGCCAATGATGTTTAGCTGACCTAAAGTTTAACAGCTTTAGCACTAGCTCTGTAAATGAAGGAGAAACAAAACAAAAAAATACCTCAGACCATGTATTAGCTGCCAAACCAGCAGAACCATGGTTATTTCAGCCAGTTTTTAAAGTTGTTAAAGTTATTTGTCTATTGAGCATTGATTCTCATGCAATCAAACCGCACAAGCCATTCATTCCACACAGAAGGAAAATGAAGTTGGTTCAAGCTGCAATGTAAATATGGAGCTATCTCCTGCCTCCCTCATACACAGATTATTTTAAAAATGTGTTGAACTCAGAGATTATCTTCTCCTGTTGAAACTCCTTATGAAGTCAAGTGGTAGGAGGTCATCCAAAACCTAGCAAAGTATATCAATAGCACAGCATTAACTACTGAGAAATAAGTTTGAAAAAAGAAGATCCTCCAGAAAAGTAAGAAAAATATCCCATTATGCAGCTACACAGTAACAGAGGGGTTCATCCTGAGATGTTGCTTGTCTCCTTGGTTGGGATCAGGCCCACGGGTGCTCAGCTCACAGTTCCCTGCCTGTGAGTCTGGTCTTGCACCCCAGGGAAGTATTGAATCAAATTGAGCAGAAATACCTTTCAAAGTGTTTTGGGTCATTTGGTGGCCATGCTATGCAATGTTAGACAGATTTTATAGAATATTAAATAAAAATCAGAACCATGTCTCCCCATCAAAGAATTTACTGTACTGCCTCTAGGACACCACACAGAAACTTTCCTTCTTGGCTGTGAGACCTCAGGAGTGCAGGTGTATAGACAGACAGATCTGGATATCAGCAGATATTTGATGGAAAAAGATTCCTTTTCAAAATTAGGTACAGCTTTAAAGGTTTTTTCTTCTTTTTCTCGGCAGGAATCTGGCTGCAATACTGTATGTACCTCAAACTGTTGGCATGTGTTCAAGGGTACAGCAAGTCTCAGGTATGAAAAATTATTTTAACACCTACTGTATAAGTGTATGTGACTATTATAATTAGATAGAGCTCAATTATATTTCAAATTTAGCTGGTTAATACAAAAACTATTATTAAGGAACATTCCTTCGTGTGCTGAATGAATGATTGAGTGTGTCATTAATTTATTTTATGGCAAGAACGTGACTAGGGGAAGAAATTCTAGGTGGCTGTTTGGATAGTAAGTACAGAGTTTTAAGATTTGATTGACAATCAAAATTTGTGTTAACCAGAAAAAACTGAAGAAAGAGTCTAATCACTGACAGAGAAAATCCATTTGCTTTAACATATTAAACAAATGTTTCTTTGTTATAAAGAAGAACATTTTGTTGATTTCTAAAGTATTCAAAATAACAGTTTTAGAGAATCTAATAGGTTTTTATATTTAGCCACCATGAAACGATTGTTCTGAATATCTCAAAAATTTAATCATATGAGCAACTATACACACACTGTTAGTTCTATTAATTTTGAAGAATTACTTGCATGTGCACAGTTATAATTTTCTTCTATTATGAAAAGCTCTTGTATATCATGCAGCTGGAGCCTGTCAGACTCTCCTCATTCATGCAAAGACCATGTGAGACAGCAGGAGGTCTGGCCTGCATCATGGGAAGGCTTTTCCCAAGCCCACTTGCCCACGTTTTGCTGTAGGTTCGCCTTAGATTCCAGTTCAGCTTTCCTCTCTCTCACCTCTGACCCCGAAGGGCTTTGCCCTGAGCAGCCTGGGCTCTGCCCACCAGTGCTAAGGTGTGTGTGCAGCAGAACTGGGCTGTGCCCCAGCCTGGGGGCTCCTCTTTGCTCGCTGGGACCTGTCTTTTGGTGCTGGCTAGTTTGGCCTTCCATAATTCCTTCTTGGCTATTTGGTGTTCCTGTCTGAAGTGAGCTATATTGTTGGTTTTCCTACAGCTTCACTAACCATAAGTTAAGTTTTTCTTTTATAATTAACAAAAAGTAATTTTGTCTTGGAGTCATACAACATTCTCAGTTACAGTGAATCTTTTCAGGGGGAAATTTCATTCAACTTCACAATCACAGGGACTTCTGAATAATATTGCAAAAGTCACACATTGTAGTCAGTAAAAATTCTCCTGTCTTCAAGGGGACAGAACCATATTGTTCTGAGACTCTTTACAATAAACATATATTGTATAGGCAAACAATTGTAAACTGGTTGCTCGTGGTTTCAGAAGATCCCTGAAATGACCCACAATATTTGCCAGACACCACTGGTTTGAGGTTGCCTTTTAGCATGCAAGACCTAATTCAGTTTGACTAATTAGTATCCTGAACTTTTCTTGATCACAAAGGTGATATCTAAATTTATCCAAAGCTCCCATCAGTTAGAGGTAGCACAACGGCAATATAGGAGTAATTTCCTCCCTGACACTGGACAATACTACTGCCTGATGTGTTTATGTTCTAGACAGAGAAAAAAATGATACTTTTTACTTAAAACTTTGTATTTGAAGTAAAATCACGACAACATCTGGTTAAACTGGTAGGGTAGTAAATAAAACAAGGGTTCAATATCAACTCCAGCCCTCAGAGTATCTAAGCACCTTAGCAGATGAATGGATTAATTGAACAGTGCATAAAACACTGAACATTTTCTTCTGTTAATCATTCACTGATTCACCTTGAGGGTAGGATAAGTGGTGGATTAACCTAAACTTAATTTGTTTCTTCTTAGGCCCCATACTTGGAAAGAGCCTTACTGTATCCACTCGGTGATTTACTCACTGGGTGCACTGACTGACACCTGGTCCTTTCAAAGGACTGACAACTTTCCAGAATTTATAAACATATCTGCTGTGTTCTATAGACCTTTAGACAGTGGAGATGTTAACATGTCTATTTTGTCACAGGAAAGTCACTTTTTAGTTTGCCCTTTCATGACAGACTTCTGAAAACTAAACAAGCTATGTATTACTAGCTGATGTTTTGGAGTACTTGCAAAATCTTTCTGGTGATGCATTGTCTCAGCTAAAAGAGAAAGTACAGCATCAGTACTTCGAAGGTGGTTCCCATGGACCTGCTGAGTAGAGTGAGCCAAGCCTGGGTTATCTCTTTACAAAACACTGACTTAATCTTTCTATTTGCTGTGGTAGCCAAAGCAAACAAATATTGGCCACGCTGTGAAACATCAGGGCTTAATGTCACTGAAACTCACTTCAGTGAGTTCCAGGAGGTATATGACAATTTCCCTGGAATATGTGTACTGCCAAGGGTAAAGCTGTGGGTTTCACTCACCGGAGAGTGCTATAATGTTCTGGCTGTGCAGAAGGTCCTGTAGCCTGGCTGAGCTCCTTGGAGAAGCAGGTCTACTAAGTGTTGTCTGGGAGAGAATTCATGAGTATTTGGGGTAAACAAAGGATTCAAGTGACAGCACTATATCTTATCCAATACGTATTTGAAGTTATCTTTTTAAGGATATTTGCCTTCATTGCCAAAGACTCGTCAATAAATAAAACCACATGGTATTGTATCATTCAAATCATAATTAACTGCTGTGTACTCTCTGAGCATGCATGATCAGTTAACCAGTCTATGTTCTGCTAGAAATCTCAATTGATCGCTTATTTTATGAAAAAATAATCCATGGCTAACCCTTTTTTCTTTTGAAAGTTATAAATTAAAATCAGTGGACCCTGTTAAGTGCAGCTTCACAAATTAATGTGAAATATAGTGCTTTTTCATAAGGTTTGAGAACCAGATTTAAAAGCATATTGGTGTTTGTGCACAGCAGGCAATAATGATCCATTATCCTGCAAGCAGAGGAGCTAGCAGCAACACATAAATAAGAAGCAATTGGACCATCTGCTTTGATTTCTGTAGCATCCCCAGAGGATGTGAGCAGGAGCTGACACTTCTCTCCATCTGCCCTTACGTTATCAATTACAGTTAAATTATGCTGCATGCTACAAGGCTGGCAGATATGGATTGTAGACTGTGGCACCTGAAAAATATAGAAGAAAATACATATGTTGCAAGCCAGCTGTTTATTTACAAGTTCTTGACATTTTTTCTTCACTTTCTTTGATGCCTTTTCTAAAGCTTCTAAGAGACATCTCTGCTTAGTGTGAAATAGAGGAGAAATTAGGTGTAGCAGTGTAGCACCAGGCACAAAATATTCTAGTTCCCTGGTTTATGATTGAATTCTTAATGGAGCACAAACATCAGGTAGAACAGATTTTAAATTTTGAAGAAATAAGTTGTGAGTAATCTGGGTCAGCTGCTCCAGCCAGTGTTTATAAAGCACGTTAGAGCAAGAGGGGCAACACACCCTGCATGTTTTTTTTGTAGTTTAGGAATCACGTGTAAAACTGTAACTTTTATGAAATGTTAAGTGTTTATGAAAGCTCTGGGAGTGGTAGAAGCTGGAATTGAGGGCTCCAGTTGCCATGTGCTGCGAGAAGTGCTCTGTTGGCATGTCTTACCACAACCCATAGGAATGCTGCTCCCTTTCGACTTGGGATAATTTTGTTGTAAGTTCATTCAATTTTCGACCTGTTTGATGGATGGTTGCCAGTCGTGCTGAATTGCATTTTGGTTTTGTGGTGTGGTATTCTGGCCATCGAAGCTGACATATGAACACTACTTAACAACTTTCCTTTTGCCCTGACTGCAATTGGAAGCCTGGCGCATTCATCAATCGCGCTGGCCGGTTAACCCAGCCATGCTCCAAGGCAAATGCACTCCGAATTTTGAACATGCTGCCTTTCTCATACTTTCTATCCCTGCTCCTTGTATTTTCAATATCATTAGTGGTCTCATTAAATAAAGCCTTTAGAAAATGCTAAAAAATTATAAAATTGATTACATATGGTTCAATAGCCACTTGCCAATGCTGTCTGATCAGCAAAGGCTAGTAGAATACTGCACAAAATAGACGTTAAAAGGAAAAAAAACCTGCACAAAAACCTCTAAAAAGGCCAGAAATAAGAGGTTGAACACAGAATAACAGAGAGGAGCTGAGAAAAAGGGATTTATCTGCATTATTACTACCTGTTATAATAGAGGAATTTAAAGGTACTTTCTCTTTGTGGACTGTCATGGGTGAGATTTGGAAGTTCCAGAAAGCAAACACGTTGTCTTGATATATATGAGCTCTATTCTGTGATTCTTGCAATTACATACATTTAACTTGTTTTGCCTTTACTTCTTGGTAGCATTTGACATTAGCAGCAGTGTCAGTATGAGGAGACTGTACTGCAGACTGTCCCTTACTCTACAAGACCTACTGGAGGCCATTCCACCCTCTTTGAAATGATGGAGCCTTTTTTACCTTCAGCCTAGCAAAAGACTTTGCTCCCTGGATCTCTTCCCTGGATCCTCCAAGGACTGTCCTTCCCTTTTACATCGTTTCTTGCAGCTGTGTGGTTTTGGGCCTCCCTCACTATTTTATGGCTTCCTCTCGCTGAATTTGCCTTTTGAGGATTATGTTGACAAGCCCAGTTTTCCAGAGGTGAAATCATGGTTCCTACTGCCAATAATCTGTTCCTCTCTACATGTTACATGTTACATTAAAATGTTAAGATTGCTCTTTACTGCAAAGAGATTTATCATGAAAAACATGAGAATTGTCTTTGGATAAGGAAAGACAGAGCCCTCCTGAGGATCCCGAGATACAAGCGAAGTTACTTGTTTCCTCACTGAAGTGAATTTATGCTTGTAACAGGATATGTTGGTATCTATCTTGAGCCTGCCTGCTCTGGTAATGTTGTCATCCTTGGCATGGATATGTAGGAAATTCTCTCTTTATCAGCTCACTGCTACTGATTATGCCTTTGGAGAGGCCAGACCTTCCCTCCACCATTGGTCACCAAGTCCAGGCTAAAGCAGCAAACTGCATCCATGAGTAGAGTTGTTGTAGGAGTTTTAAAATTCTTGTGAAATGAGACTCCTAGTTCTCAGGATTTTATTCCATGTGTTTCTGGTAACTTTCTGCTTGTGTGCATCTGGCCACTCGTCCATGCAGACCCACGCAGAAGAATGATGTATGTTAGTCACAGGTGACTGAGATACTTGGGTGTGAGGTTGTTAAAGAAAATGTGTTCTAAAAACACCAACCTCCAAACCTTGTCCAAAGCAGATGAAATGTCTGCAATGGAAAAGTTCTGATTTTAAATGAAAATGTTTCAAAATTACTTGAAAGTATCTAATGTTCCAGATTTACACTATTATTCCTGAACAATCCTTTTTTGCTGCTTTGCTGATATGAAAGGTCAGTATTTATGTTCTTCCCTCTGGGAGTGGGGATGGGATCAGAACAGCTTTGTAAATTCTGTCTCTAAGGCCAGAATGCAGGTTCAGACGATGTGAATGTTATATACCACCTCTTTCTCTCTGCCATAGGTAGAAGTAACAAGAAGGTCCCTAAAAAAAGTCTTCAAAATTGCCTTAATAAAGCTCAGTAAAAAAATAAGGTTTTTAAGGAAAAATCTCTTGCAGAGCCTTCCATACTGCTAACCCTCACTGGCAGGAAGGTGTCAAAAGCCAAATGCTCCAAGTTCCCCAAGTTTGAAAGCTCTGAGCTCTGAAATCAGGTCCTTGATTTTTCCAGAACTGGCTCCTGATGAACCAGTCTTGAAGCAGGGGAGTGGGTTTAAGGCCATAAAGATGGAACCTTAAGTCCATAAAGATGGAGCTTGATTTGACAATTAAACTTCTGACAACTTGGAGACCTGTCTGGTGAGCAAAGGGAGAGCCAGGCTCCCCAGGGACACCAGACCCCACGGCCCCTGAATGTTCCTTGGGTCTGGTGGGTTGTACCAGATGTGTGACTCAGGAGCACTTGGAGCTCTTGGAATCCTGGTCTTCCTACAGTCATTGAGTCTTTTTGGGGTCCTAGCTCATCATAAACTGGGCAGAGAGCTGTAAATCCTTTTCCCAGGCAATGCTGAAATGTTTGGGGTTTTTTCCTGGAATGTAACAAAATGTCAAATTCTTGCATCATCTGTACAATGGAAATAACTTTGTCTACCTATTTTGGTTTGAGGAGTAAAAAGTTTACTTCCAGTTAAGCTTACCATACCCTCCCTCCAATGTTGTGTTTTTAAACGAAAACAGAAATTCAAAGAATTCAGGTTTTTAATAGTGTTTGATACAGCCAATTACAGAAGTGGTGTAGATATTGTCATTTCCTGTCCATCCAGACTTGCATGTCTAAAAAAAGGCTGTATACAGTCATTTAAAGATAGTAATAAATAATTTTCTTTTACTTCAGCAAGCGCCCAGTGCATTTTCAGGGTAAGAGGGGAGCTGAAAGGCAGTTTTGAAGTCTCTGCTAACTGCATTAATAG
>VYZQ01017863.1:0-24573 GCA_013400655.1 Mystacornis crossleyi
GGGCGGGCTGGGCTGCGATGACCTGAGCCGGGCGACGGCCGTCAGCGTGCTGGGCTGGGGCTTCACCAAGGTGGTGGCGCGGGCGGCGCTGGCGGGCNCAAGTCGGTGCACGGGGCGGGCCGGGAGGTGCGGCGGTGCGTGCAGCGGTACGGGGCGCCGGCCGGCTGCCGCCGCCTGGCCGCCTACAAGCTGCTCAAAGAGGTGACGCTGCTGCAGCGCCTGGAGCACCCCGGCATCGTCAAGGTACGGCGGGCGCTGCCTCGGCACGGCGGGGCGGGGGGATTCGTGCTGGGGCTGAGCCCGTGGTGCCCACGCTGTTCGCGGGCTGCCTCGACCTGCTGGCACTGGCAGCGACATCGCCCCGACCGTGGCTTCTACTCTCCCGCAGCTGCACGGTCAATGCTATGACAACAGCGGAGATGCTGAGCTACGGGTCACAGCCATGCTGGAGCTGGGATCCCCGCTGGAGATGATTCAGCTCCTGCAGACCCCCTGGGAGGAAAGATTTAAAGTAAGAAAACAAAGCCGAAGAGTTTTATCAGTCGGTTTTAGACCACAAACCGGGTAAACCGGCGAAGAGCCAGGGGTGACCGCTGGGGCAAACGGGATTCTTCTGCCGACACTCTGTTTGATCCCGCAAATTGTCTGTAAATCGTTTCCTTTTCATTCCTTTTAAATCACATTAACAGAGCCCTAGCTCGGTGTCTCACAGTTAGTTTCTTTCTCTATAGAGCGGTGTTAAAAGAACTTCATCTGGGAGAAGATAAGACACAAAATCGTACTCGGTGCAGGGGCAGTGCTTAATGCCTTCTATTACACTATAACGTTAGTTTTGCCTCTATATTGCTTATATGTATATGCAGAGAGGCTTTTGTCTGGAGGCCCCTCAGCAACCCGAGTCTGACTTGGGAAAGCCGCCTCATCATGCTCCGAGTCTGTGGTTTGCTGTGTGTTACCTGTTCTAGGCAACAAGATGAGCAAGCTGTCCCTCACCATATGTTCGTGTGCTGTTTCTGATCTTGGCCCTTTAGGAATTACTGTAGTAAAATCACTACTAAGCTGCCTTCCTCCTGCTGTAGGTGCTAGGATTGCAGCCCTGTTAGTGAGATCTGCCTCGTCTTCCAGGCATCCTGCATAGGGATCCATATACTCCCCAGGAATATAAATGACTTGTGACATGGCGCTTACTTTGGTTATAGCTTGTTTTACAGTTTGCCTCAAGGGCTCTGTTGGGGGTTCAATACTACTTGTTTGGGTGCCAGGAGGAAAAACATCATGGAGAAACAAGGGTATCTTAGTGTCAGCAAGAAATGCTTTGGGCAAAATAAAAGCACAACAAAAGTCCTAAAATAAAATCCCTGTCTGCATGTGGTCCTTAATGTTGAAGGGGAGCCTTGCCATCTGAGCCAGAGGGGGAGTGTGGCAAGCTGTGGGATGCAAAGCTGGGATTCTTATGGTTGCTTCACTAAACAAGTTAAAATAGCCTCAGAGCTTCCAGAGTCATTTCTCTTGGCTTGTGGAGTTTTACTTTCTTCAATTCTGTACTGGCTTCTACATATCTTTCCTAGCACCTCATCGTCTTGAATGTGCCAAAGTCTCCTGTAGAGCTAGAAACCAATGATGCTGGATCAGCTGGTGGTAAAGTTTGGTATTGTGGCATTAGAGATTTTAATAATCTCTTGACTGCAGAAGACACTAATTCAGAATTTACACTGGCACTGTCTAGTCCTGTTTCCTAATTAGGGTGTCTAAACATATGGGATTCCCCTGTGATCAGCCACATCAGATACCAGGGACTGTTTGAGCTGTTCCAAGGGGAAAAAACCCTCGTGCCTGCACAGATCACTATCGGCAGCGGTGAGGGATGACGTGGGCATGCCTGGCACACCTAGCTGAGGATACAGATTGTCTGATGCCAGGGCCCCTGATACTGAATGAAAACTGCTGCAGAAAGCTACTTGAGCAAAGTGCTGGTGTAGTATAAATGCACTCCTCTAGCTCTAGTTTGTTTAAAAATAATTTACCGAGCTTTCTGCTGGGTCAGGTGTTGTCTGGCCTTTCCGTGCTGCCAGAAGGTTGTCATGAAAGATAAAAAGCTGGCAATAAATACTTTGCAAGACTTGACTAATTCTTCAGAAGCATGATTGTGTGCCCAAATTCATACTGCTGAGTGATGCAGCAAGGCATGAATCTGGTATTAATGACCATGGAGCCTCAGTCTGTATTGAGCAGCATGAGGGAAGGGAGGGGAATCTATTAATTTTATGCCAGACTGGGAAAAACCCTTCTGATTTCAGCTAGCAAATCAATATAGCTCCTGAAACATGAAAGCTGCTATTGTTTTCCTCACAGCTTTCTCCTCTAGTTCTTTTAACTGCAAATGTCTCTTTTTGTGTACAGACATTTTTTTAAAATGTTGCTAAACTACTTACCAGTCAAATCCTGTGGCAATGTTGATAATAAATTTTGTGGCATACATATAATTACCTTTTAAGTTCTATATGGTTTTTTTTCCCTTTCAATTTAATTGCATGCCCTCGCCTTTGTTCAACTTCCAATTTAATAGCTGTTTTTCATCTGTTTTTTTCCATGCATATTCATCTTGTCTTTCTCAGATTTGCCTGAGTCTTGTGAAACTGCTGTTTTACTTGGCACATTCCCCTCTGGGTTCAATAGTCCTCTTGGATTTCCAGCCAAGGCAGTTTGTTATGGTGGATGGAAACTTAAAAGTGACAGACATGGATGATGCCAGCACCGAGGAGCTGTCTTGCAAGGAAGATAATGACTGCACACTCGACTTCCCTACCAAAAGCTTCCCTCTCAAATGCTCCGTGGTTGGGAAATGTGAAGGAATAAATGAAAAGAGGAATCTGTTCAATGCGTATCGGTATGTCCAGCTACATGGGGGAAGATCTGGGATGGTTGAGCTCACGCTCTGCCATGTAGCCTCTAGCACCTTGTGCTTCTTCCATGTGGTGATTCCCCTCACCTCTGTCGAAGGGTAGTTAAGGATCACTTTGAAGCGAGTTATTTCCTTATAAGGCAGGAAAATAGTGTAGTTGTTGTCTGGTAAGAATGAAGGCACCTTTCTTCTGCTGCTCCCTTTCCCCAACACCCTCTAAAAACTTGCCCCAGAGCTTGCACATGTGAATTTGCTGTTTGCCAAACCAGCCCTGGTGCTTGACATCCATGGGCTATGCTTGCTGAAAGCAGTGGCAGTGCAGGCTGCCTGCAAAAGCCCACCAGCTTTGAGTCTCTGCTGTTGGGAAGGCTGTCTAACTCTTCCCTTCAATTCCAAATCTCCTTATGGGCTCCTGTGGAAGAGCAATGGAGCAGGTAACAGGCAAGGGGCTGAGGCTGCTGCAGCGCTTCATGTAGGCCATCAGCTGAAAACGCAGGGACTTTTACTCACCACTGGTGCTTGGCAGGTCAAGTCCTGGAAGGAAACCTTGGCAGCTGGATATTTACACAGAAGGACTTAGTAAGGGAGCCTGGATTTCCAGGATTCAGTGCTAAAGGGCAAATCCCTGCATAGATTATTGTGTCCTTGCAGTTGCACTTGTCTCTTGAGCACTTGTTCCCTAGAACAGGAATTTTGTGGAAGGGTCAGGAAATGAGTCATCCTGACTTTCCAGGGGCTATAAGAAGGTCAAACCTTTTCAGGGCAAGAGAAAGTTCCTATATGAGTGTTCTTTTATACAGGTCTTTTATTTTTGGTGGGAAATACATTGCTTAGTATACAAAAATGGCCCAAGGGAATGAGGGGAAGCTTTTTTGCATGAACCTTTGCAAAGTACGTTTCATGCAGCACAGGAACCATCTGAGGCACCAAGATGTGCTCAAACATAACTTTATAACCAAAGCAGACCTACTAGTTGCATGTGGATCATCAAGTCACGGGAAAATGTAGACAGCTTAATCACCAGGGAGATGAAGGCACTGTACTCTAATCAGCCTATGGGATTTTTGCAGGTATTTTTTCACCTATCTTTTGCCACACTCTGCACCACCAGCTTTGCGGCCCCTTTTGAGCGATATTCTGAATGCAACAGGTACCAGCTAGCATTCATAAACTTCTTTATTAGAAGTCTCTAAATGGTATTTCGTGGAATTGCTTATCTTTGTCATCTTTTTCCTTAAATGTAGGTGATTTACAATACGGAATAAATGAAACCCTGAGAGCTTTTGAGAAGGTTTTACATCTCTACAAGTCTGGGCTCTATCTGCAGAAAAGACCTCTTCTTTTAAAAGGTAGTTGATTTTGAATGCTCTTAAGTAAAGTAACTGCTGAGGGAGTGAGGCACGTGGTAACTGGTCAAATTCTGATCTCTCATACAATCAGGCAGTATATAGTCACTAGAAGAAGCACCAGAAGTGTCTTTTTGAGCAGGCTTTTGTTGTTTTTTCCCATGGGAGCTATGCATGGTTGCATTGCTTTGCGAAGTAAAAGCAGTGCAGACAATCTGGGCTACAAATGGACGTGTGTTTGCACTGCTTCTAAATACTCTTCTCAAAAGGAGCATCAGTGTTTCAAGTGAATGCATTTGGGATAACAAACTGAGTGGCTCCTGTCTTGGGATATCCTTATCCTTTGGACCAACAGGTCCAGTTTTCTGGGCTGATATTCAAACTTCCCATTTCATTTTGTGTGGTTTCTTGTCTGCTGAGCACAGGTTATTATGGAAACATAGAGTGGGAAGGTGACAGCACCGAGATGAGTGCGGCAGGTTGACTGGGGCCATGGTGCTTTCTAAGTTCCTTTTCTCTGAAGATCATTTTATTGGACCTGTGGATGGATATGTGCTTTTATGAGGTGCATTCCTCAGAAAAGGACCCATTCAGTGGTAGAGATGAGGCTGATCGAAAGGAAAACTTCAGAAATCCAGTGGTCACTGTGGCTTGAGTTTTCCTGGGTGTTCATATGAGGTGGGGGGTGATGGTGGCTTGCAGAAGGAAATCTCTTTACATATGAAAGAACTATAATTTGCACCATTATGAACAAAGATAGCTGGTCATTTGCATGGAAGGACTATCAGCTTTAACAGGAATTACTGGTATTTTCCAACAACACCTGTCTGTTGGCTTCACACTGTGCCAAAATGATCACCATCCTAGAGGTGTGGGAAGATGGGGAGAGACTCTTAGCAGTCAGTGAACAATAGCTTGAACAGCACCTGCTCAGGCTTGTCAGGTCTTTTGTCAGGTCTCCTTGTCAGGAGCAGGATCTGGCCTCCCTTTCCCCACTGGGGTTCGGCAGTCTCCTGTTTCTGTGGGTGGCACCATGATGGGTGGGTCAGTCTGTGCCCCACGTAGCTTGGTGCTGGATCTGTGACCAGGTTCTGCTGTTGAGGCTGGGGCGTAGGACAGGCTATTGTGAGGCTGGCTTCTCCAGGGAAAAAGTGGAGGGCCTGTGGGTTTCCACATCAGCCTCCTCCTCTTACCCACCCCTGTGGTGGCACTCTTGTCCCTTCACCCTTGAGAGCTCTGGCCCCTCTCCTACATCTGTGAGGGAATTGCTGTCCTGTGCTCCACAGCAGAACCAAAGGGCAAGATCTGGGTTTCTTTCAACTTTGCAGCTGCCCCCCACTCCATCTGGGAAGGTCAGTTCAGTCTGTCACTGTTGCAATTCTTTTAAGAGTTTCACTGATTAAGTATGTAGCATAACTAGTCTCTGAAAGTGCACCTGGAGTGTTTCCCTAGACCCCCTCTTTCTGCCCCCAGACTACATCTCCCTAAAGGGTTTCCGAACGGTGGGAAGAGAAGACTACAAGTGCTGGCCCTCCTACAGCCACCTGGGCTGCCTGCTGTCCATCCACAGCGCCGAGGAAGCCGCTGCCATTTGTAACTCCCAGTCGCAGTGTCGAAGCTTTATCGTCACCCAGCAGAGGACGTGGACAGGTGAGCTTGGGAAAATGTGACGGGGTGCTGCCATGTGGTGCTGCTGCCTTCCTCCATAGTGCCTTGAGTCTACAGGCACATGTAAAAGCTTTCTTCCTTATTCTCAAGATCAGATGGCTGCCACTGTGGGCACCCAGAAATCCCCTGAGTGTTTGTAAGGAGACACAAGAGCAATTATGTTCTCCCTCTGCACCTTTTTTCCTTACAAATTTTGCCCAGGACTGCTAGGTATTGTTAAACACTTACTCATTCTTGCAGAGATGGCTTCACTTTGGTGTTAGGCTAAACAATCCCTGTGGTATGTATAGTTTGCAAAGCCGTGATGAAAGAAGAGATGAAAGAATCTGTGTAAAGGAAGGTGGTTACTATTGTTGTAATTAAAAGCATCATAGCTTACAAGTTGTTATCCCCTTTATCAAAACTAAAGCCCCAAGCCAAGGGATTTCCAGAACGTCCCTGTAATTAGTTCTGATTATAGCCTCTTACAGTTAGCATGTTTTCAGAATTATTTAAAATTATCTCATTTAGCTGACACTTCAAGTGTAGGCTAAACTGTTTCTTGAAGTGAAACACTAAATGAGGTAAATGAGTGTTTTCACTCACGATGGTGCTGAAGAATTGTGTTTTGTTGGCACCGTGACAGTTAAAAAAAAACAAACCAAACTACCAAAAATGCAGCTTTTCTATGGGCTTGTGTGCAATTGGCGGGTGGTGAACTAGTGACATAAGAGCACTTACACGGAGGCAACATAAATCTCTTTGAGCCACCAGGTTCCACCCCAGCAGTGGATTGTGTGAGCTGTNTTTCACTCACAATGGTGCTGAAAAATTGTGTTTTGTTGGCACCGTGACAGTTAAAAAAAAACCAAACCAAACTACCAAAAATGCAGCTTTTCTGTGGGCTTGTGTGCAATTGGCAGGTGGTGAACTAGTGACCTAAGAGCACTTACACGGAGGCAACATAAATCTCTTTGAGCCACCAGGTTCCACCCCAGCAGTGGATTGTGTGAGCTGTGCCTGACACAGCACATCTGGCTTCCTCCCGGGGCAGCTGTTAGTGCTGTGCCTGCCTGGAAGGAATCCTGCTTTGAAACTGTCGTGAGGATGCAGGAGAAGCATGTGGGGCAGAGACCCTCTGCAGCGCCTTGCTTGGGTGCTGATCCCTGACATCTTGCACCATGCCTGAGGTATTGGGTGTTTCCCCTTCCTGACGTTTTTCTTCCTCGCAGTTTCATAGCTCATCTTTGCAGCCAAAGATGCCAAAAATGTGTGGCTGAAATGCTGAGTGCCTAAGTTTGCCAGCTGGATTAATGAGAGCTGTGGGAACATGCTGGTCTCTCTTAGGGCTGCTTGGTAAAGCAAAGCAAGATGTAAAAGTCTCTGGGGTTGGTTGGATGATGCCTTCCTTGTGCACAATCTGAGCATTTGGAGTTTACTGGGAGTGTAAAACACATCTATGGCAGGGCAGAGTGACCCTCCGTTGTGCAAGCAATGTGTTCCTGTGTCTTCTGCAATAAATAACATGGGTCAAGGTGAACCTAGCTACTCTATTAAACTTGTGTTTTCATTTCCTTTCCAGGACGCCCACTCGCCTCATTTCAGAGTAGCTGGACTGATATAATACCAGATACTAACGCTGTAGTCTATATTAAACGTTCAGCTTCCTCAGGGGAAAGACTTTAAAGACAATGAGATCACATAAAATGATCCTGGGAGGAACAAACCACTGGGGAGAATTTAATCTACTGGAAAGAATGACATATTTTATTTTGCTTTGGGATGGGATCTCCCTGCCAGCTCAGATAGAGTCAAATGCTGCTGTCTCCTTGATCAAAGCTCAAATTTCTCATTGCTGCTCCGCTAGCTTCTTTTCTGTTCCCACATTGCTGTTCCACATAAATGGTCTCAGATTTAGTCAAATGTTGGTAGACTGTGCAATACTTAGCTTTGCTGCTTTGGCCAGCTTGTCAGCCAAGAAATAGAAATAGCTGCAAGGGATCCAGCTTGGGTAGGCTTAGTTATTTCAGTCACCTCCAAAACCTACAGATAATGCACTTTGGAGAAGGCAGTGGCTCTTTCTGCAGCTATGAACTGGGATTTCTTACTACTGCAAATGTAAAGGACTGGATTTCAGTGATGAGGCCAAGGTTGCAGGGTTTGGATCCATAACCAGAGGTTGATGATGGGGGTGGTCCTCCAAGGAGGGTCCTGAGTCGGTTCCTTCCGGTGCAGGGGAGGGAGGTGGTGTGTAGGTCAGCCCTGGATCCAAAGATGCGTGTATCTGGATGCAGGATTTGGGGTTGATTCTATGTGATTTCTAATATCAGCTCCCATGTATCAACCTTGAAGGTTTTTCTCTGTTACTTTCCATGAAAGAGCAAGACATTCAAATTATTTATATGTAAGCTGTGACTTTTTATGATAAAGAATTTATTCTAAACATGCTGTGAAAAGTTTCTTTTTGTTTAATTGCCTAAGTTTTTATTGCAACCAAATGAAGAAATGCCAGTGTTTCCCACCTTCAGCTCACCCAGCATCATTATCCACTCCTGAGGCCAATCTGTGAGTGCTCCAAGCAGTGTAAGAGTGTTCCTGAGCCCCCTCGAACACGTAGGTCTTGAAGGACACTCTGCCTGTGCTTCTAGGCTCCTAAGCGTAGAGGAGAGAGTGTGGTCCCAAGACCTTCCTGCAACTGTCCTTTGCTAAAGTTGTAGATGTGGCCTCTGAAAAATAGCCAGGATTAGCATAATTTCAGACTGTATGAGATGAGTGTAATGTGCCACTCCTGGGAGTCCCTGGAAGCAGTGACCATACAGTACCTCTTCTGTAGCACCGTCGGGAAAGCCCAAATCATCGCTGCCCTCATGCCTCCCAGGGGAAGTCCTGTGCAGGAGAGCCACACTACAGCCTCTCCGTGATGCCACGTTGTTTCCTGCCCAGCCCACACCGGAAATTACAGCTTTTGGGATACAGCCGACAACGGTGTGGTCATTTCCATGTGGGACCTTGTAGCAGCTGGGACACCCCTGGACTGAAGACGCTTGAGCTCTTGCCTGGGGTCGTGCTGTGTTTTTGATGGTCTCTCCCCGTGTTTCCTAGTGTAGGACCACACCTTTCAGCTCGTTAGTACTCAATTAACCGGCAGCAATGCCTTTGCATGGTGTCCTTCTCATGCACTGTAACCCCTGCTGCTTACTCTGGGGCGGGAGGACTCTGGTAGTGATATCAGTTAGTGAGAATTCCTAGTTAGCACAACAAGAAGGCTCTTAGTGATGGTGACATTGCTGCAGGCTTTGTGACAGCAAGGCTTTTTAAATGGACAGCCACAGACCTCTCTCTCCATTGCAGTGGGTCCTGTGGAAGTTGAAGGGAAGGTCCTGCCAGAGGTCTGCTATTGTTTTACATCGACCCCACTGAGCGGGGCTTCAGACATCTGCTGTGCTCTACATTAGCAAGGGGTACTGGGAGTTTATTCCATATCTCAGCCTCCTGAGATACACGTCAGAAATACTTCCCCCAAAGCAAGGCTTTGCGAGGGCCAGCCTGGGGTCATTTCAGAGAGGAAGAAGCAGAATGCGAAAGCTGAAGTGGTTCCAGTTTGTGTTAGAAAAATCTTCCCATCTTAAAAATTTCTCCTGGTAAAAAGAACATTGTGTATTTTAGTCGTGTGATGCCTCTTTCATGTGGCAGATTCTTCTGTCAAGTTCTCATTGTAGGGTTGCTGCCAGTCAGGTCCAGCCCTTCAGCAGATGGTGAAGGTGCAGGGAATGCCAGTGTCACTTTTGTATAAATGCAGCTTCCAGCATCAGACCTGCAGTTAGACCCTGGGACCAGAGACCACATGATCCTATCTTGAAAGTTTTGAGCACACAGTGCTTAACAAGTAGTAATAATAATAGTAATAATAATAATAATAAAGTAAAGAAAAAGGGAAGCTAGGCTTTAAAGAACCACAATGTTTTAAAGAATCACAGCTGTTGCCCCAGCAAGTGGCTTTTGTAGGACATTTAGACCACCCTGTGCAAAGGAGTAAGCGCATTTTTGGAGCCTGAACCCTCATGAGCACATTCATCTGGCTGGCACAGAGAAGTAGCCAGGGCACAAGTATATCTTTATGACCAATGGTGTTCATGTGCTAGAGACTTGCAAGTTGCCACAAATATGCTGGTGCATGCACTGGTTCTCCTCCTATCTCTGTGCAGCTCCCCATGCCACTGGTGGGCATGCCAGCTTCAGTCTAATTTGGGGCGACATCCACTGCAGCCCAGTGGTGTCCAGTGAATACTGGGTGATGGAAAATGTTTTCTCACCCTGCCACATGTAGAGCTGTAGTTTAACATGTGTTTGAGGAAACACAGTCACTGGGAAAAGCAGTTCCCACTCTGCTTTTTCCCAGCTTCTTGCTGTTATTATCTGCTAAGCGGCTTTTACCAATGGCTGTGCCAGTTTAAAAGCATGTAGGATTTTTCTCTGCTAGACTGCAAAGATCAGCTTGTGGCCCCCAAGTTTCTGGCAGCTCACAAGTGGCTCAGGTGCAGCTTCTGTGCCAGGTCTGTGTGAAGCACCCAAGCTGTTCCCAGCCCTATGGGGAGGCTGCAGGAGGAAGCATCGTCTCTACAGCTCTTGGGCCCATGTAGCTGTTTTGTAGTGCACTATCTTTATGTCCCATCTCAGTCAGCCTTTATCCAGTCTATCCTTTTACTAAATTATAACTAGCTCAAGCAACTTTAGACTTTTAATGCCACTGAAAATTTCAGTGCATGCCTAAACAATGTATTTCAGTAACTATGGTACATACAAACTAAGATATAAACATTTGCTGCCCTTAAAACTCCCAATTGCTGGAGTCAATTTGTCTCTGCTGTCGCTGATCAGTATATCAGCCACCATTGTGGAATATGTAACAGAGGAAAACGCTTGGAAGGAAACAGCAGGGGATCAATTGCAATGGAAACCATGTGTGCTGGAGGAATAATATTTACCTAAATGTGTCTATCGCATCTTCCCAAAGGATGCTGCCTTTAGGAGAGAATGGATATGAAAATGTTGCCTCCATAGAAAAAAGTTAGGAATATAATTTTTTTAGACACAAACTTTAATACTCTTAATTAATTCCGTATTGTAATAACAGAGATAAAGCCGCATCCATGAAGGATAATACCATGTACTCCAAGGATACAAACCACAGTTTAATAAATAGCAACAGATGCTGCATTACTCATGTTCAGTACGTTTGCACAGACGTTTACATGACTGGTGACTGCATGACAGATTGAAAAGCAGAGCAAGGGAGACAGAGGCCAGTAATGAAAAAGCAACTCCTGGTGCATCAGGCAGGGTTCAAGTACCAATGAATGTCATACCTCCGCTTTTACATGGCACATTCTGCAAAGTTTGATGCTCTAAACAGCACTCAGATGAAATTTCAAATTAGTTTGGGCAAAGAAAAGAGGAATTTGTCACACTCAGCTGGACGCCCCAATCACACATCTGGATTAACACCGATTTCTGTAAGGGCCCCTATAAATTAGTGTACCAAGCACTGAACTTCTGGCTAGAGGTCAGAGCACTTTTGTCCTACTGGGTTGAAAGATCTGGGTTTGGGCTCCAGTTTGAGGAATCAGTGAAGTGTAACTCCAGTATCCAGAATGGCTCCTCATGATGGCTTGGTAGGACTTCAGAGTGGACCATTTCTGCTAACTGTCATACTTGGAGCAATCTTTCCTCTTGGTTCCCTTGTCCCAGTGTACCAATGTGTCACCACCAGCATCATGGAGGTGGGAAAATTCACAGAAGAGAATTTTTTGAGAGGTAGCTGTGAGCCCCTCTGCCTCCTCGGCAGCATCTACTTACTTCAGGATGGTGGATTTTCCCTGAATTATAGTTCTTGGCTAATGGGAGAATGTATCATTACATCAAACAGGTTTGGGTGTACCAAGGGTGGGTGATAGCTGGAGGGAACAGCTGTCAGACTCCTCTGCTTGGAATTCAGCTCCTGGCTCTGTGTGAGAGCTCCAGGCAAGGGCTTGAGCTTTAGGGCCTTCAGATCCTCAGCCTGCCCAGCTGGCCAACCCAGATGGCAAAAGTACTGGGTTTACTGGTAGAGAAGACTTCTTGGCAAAGTTGTGGAGGAGGTGGAGCTGCTGATAGTATTTTAAGAAATATCTATGCTTGGACTTTCTTAGCATGGATTTATGTCCCTTCAGTGCACCCACTGCCACAACTGCCTTGTCCTCATCCACTCCCAAGGACCACAACCATTATTCGCCCCAGTTCTCCTCCAATCTGTACCTGGTGCCTGCACGCTCAGGTCTCTCCCTGCTGTCATTCACTCACACCCCTGCTCCCCATGTGCTATCCCAGCACACCCACTTGTTAATCCCTTGTAGACCCACACCCTCAACATCCACACATGACCCAATGCCTCTTACCCTTGCAGCCAACACATAGAATCACAGGGAATCACTGAGATTGGAAAAGACCTCTAAGGTCATTGAGTCCAACCATTGCCTAGCACTGCCAGGTCCACCACTAAACCATGTCCCTAAATGTCACATCTACATGTTTTTTGAACACTTCCAGGGACGGTGATTCCACCGCTTCCCTGGGGAAGTAGAACCACAGAGGGCTGGGGAGCTCTTATTTCTATACTGTCAGAGGTGAAATAGCCCTGTGTGCAGCAGAAGGCCAAAACTGAAAGGTGCAACCACAGGATCAGCCTGCCTTTGATTTGTAACTTTTCACTTACTATCGATGGTTTCTAGATTAGCAAGTGCTAAATACAATGTAGTAATAGCTTCCTGAAAATCGATTAAGTTTAAAGCCATGCATTAAAACCACATTGCCTTAACTACCTTGTATTAGTCACATGGTGTATCACACCTTCCAAATCCAAGTCTAGACAAGGCTTAGGAAAATGCAAATTCCTACGTTATGTTACGTTTATCGGTATTTATCCTCAAACCTAATCAAAATCAATAGGAGTCTCAAGTGAACTTTTTGGCTAATATCTGTTGCCCCACTACAGTACTGGAAACGTAAGATACAAGCGCAAAATGAGGTTAAACACCAGCAACCCCCAACACTGCAAAATATACACCCAAATTTTCAAATTCTTGTATCTGTAACTTATGTCTCCCACATAATGTCTTTAGCAAGTGAATTGTTTTTCTTTGCTGGGAAAAACCCTGCTGCAAATTCCCTCACTGCTTCAGATGGCAGATCAGAGAGTTCAGGTTTAGATCAAAAGCTTGATAATGGAACCTAGGGACACAAGTTTATCATCACAATGTGTAGCCAGAGAGGTGGTTTATGGATGTCTTGGGAACACTGGGGTGTAAAGGAAATTCTCTTGGACCTCCAATGGATAATGTCAAGAAATATTTTGGCACTGCTGTTGTGTCCTGTCCAGGACTGTTCCTCATTGCCTGGGAGTGAGTCATGTACTCCCACTCCTACTTAATCTTGCCCTTGTTTGTTTGTTTGTTCTAATTCTTTAAATACACAAGAAAAGAACCATGGTCCCTCCCACTGGAGTTAATGTAAGGTTTGCATTTTTCTGCTCTTTATGACTCTTTCATTTTGTCTAGCAAAACTATTGTAACATAACTGTATCATTTAACACTATCTCTGAAACAAAGCAGTGGCACCAACCTAAATTCACTTGTAGCCCAGAGTTGTGTCAAACCCCAAAGTTTTACTGGCACAGCTAAAGAGCAGTTCAAGGCATACTCTGGAAACTGTTTTGTTTACTTGCTTGCTATATGGAAACAACCATTAAAACCTCTATCAAGACCCTTATAAATCAGCAACATATTGTTTGATTCACCCAGAGAACCTTCAGTAGAAGCTGGTTTCAGCACAGAATAATTAACATTTCCTTAAAAAAAAAGTAATGGTTTTTAAGAACTGCATCTCATTAAATAGTTTTCAATTTTATTTTAACTGAGTGCTTCATCTTTTAAAGAAATCTGTGAATTGGTGTTATTTTAACAGTGCTTCCTCCATCTTACCAAGACAACACAGCAGCATAAGCATTAGTCTCTCATCCTCACCTCCTGTTTTCCTGCTGATAGTGGCTGTCATTCCATGCTAATGGAAAAGCCCATGTGCACATGCCAGTGATGCCTCCAGGCAGAGGGAGGATGGTCTGCAAAGCCTCACTGTGAAGGATCCTGCAGGATGTCACCAAGGCTGTCAAGGGAGCTGCCACCCTTAGGCAGAGGAGATGGACACAGCATCCCCCTTGTCACAGCACCTCGCAGCATTGCCCTGACACTGCCCCACCAAGAGATAAGGCACTGGCTGCAGATAGTGGTCAGGCACTGCTGGGATGCATCTGTCCATGGGAGGAGGGTGGAGGCACCTCATGTAGGGAGACAGCCCACCCATCACTGTCTCTGGCAGCATGCATGGAAACAGAGCTCCTGCACTCACGGGGCTGGACTGGGACCAGATCCCTGTGTTTTGACATCTTTTCAGCTCATGATCTGAAGGATCACTGTCCTAGGGCTGAATCTGATGGTCATGTGCTAAGAAATACAACAGCCAGCGTGTGCTGTAGCTTCTGTTTGAAATACAGGTATCAGGAATTCTTTGTTTGGAGCCATTGTTTAGCAAAGGAGATTCATTCCTGCCAGTCTCTAGATGAGCTATCTTGGGAAAGGGGAATTGTTCCCATGCCAGGAACCAAATCAAAGTTAAACCTTCATCCTTAGAAGTGCAGTTTTACCTTGCCTGACCCTCCCATCCTCCGGAGGACCCCACGCTGGAGAGGATGGGCTTTGCATGTTCATGCACAGGAGAAGAATAGGGAGAACAAACAAAACACCCCACCCTCTTCCACTTATGTAAGATCAGAAGGAGAGTGTAGGCTAAGCCCAGAGGACTGGATTTATGGTTTCAGAAAACCTATTTATTAAAATGTTATGAAAGTTTTCCTCTCCTTTAAATGCATAAATATGCAGATGAAAGGAGCCACGTGATCTGGCCAATGGCCATGCTGCTGCAGGCTCAGTCTAATTATCAGCTGCTAGCTCTGCTGCATTTTAAGTGGTGAACATGATTAAAGATACACAGACAATTGAAGAAAGTTAGATCAGTTCTTCAGCCCTGCTTCTATTTTATAACCACATGGCAGCTTGGCCTTGAGACTAAATCTGCCCTTAGATGCTGAGGGAGAAAAGTTCTGCTGATCAGATGGGTTTTCTCAACCACAAGCTCCATGTGCGCTTGAATTCATCATTTTCACAGCAAGCTATTTGCCAAGTCAGACTGTTTCCCTTCCCCTCTCTGAGCAAAAGGGGACTCTGAAGGGGGGAAAGATGCAGGTAGGACCAGGTGTATGTGGGGGTCAGGCACTGCAAAAAGGTGGCCAAAATATTGAAATTCTCCCAACCAGAGAGCTGCAAACTTGTTTCAAATGAGTTTCAAAACTGGCATTTCCTGGGGCTGCTTCTTTCTCTTGGGACAGGAAATATCATCAAGAAACCCAGATGGTCTCATGCTTTTGGGGGAGAGCCACAATCCTGTGGGCAAGACAAGGAACTAGGTCTTCTCTTCCAGAGCTGCCAAGTTTTTGAGTGTCATTGCCATTGCAGCTACAGCAAGGCCAAACAGTCTGGCAGCATCTGTCCTTTTGTCATCTGTATTCGCCAGGGGACGGAGCCTGGCTCTGCAAAGTGACAGACCCGTCAAATCTCACACACTGGGTGTGAATCTCACACTGTGGGTTTTTGCCTCAATGCTTCCCACAGCTATGGCTGGGTCTTGTGCTGTCCCCAAACCTCACCCCCGTCCCAGGGCTCAGCACGGTGGATGCATCTGCTTGGCTCTGCCTGGGAGCTGCTGTCAAGCTGCACCATGCCTGGGGACTTGAAAAGTGGCAGGCTTCTGAATAACTTGTTTTAGTGTTGTTTCACAGCTTTCCAGAAAGACACGTCTTTTCAAAAGGCAAAGATTTGGCTGGTTTTTAGCACTATTGCAAGTGTGGCACAGCTACCCATACAGTCCTGGGAGTGAGCTGGTGTCTGCACAGCTGCCATGGCCCATCCCAAGAGTGGCTGGAGCCACTGCCTGCACATCCCTTGGATGAGCACAGCAGCTCCACCCTGCCTCGATCTGCTGGGTCAGTGCAGAGCAGATTTGTGCCCATGCATTTGGCACGTCCAGATGAGGCTGTTTCTTAAGTCAGGCAGCAGTTTGTGCTGGAAGGGTGCACCTTGCTTCAGCCTAGCCAAGACATCCTATTTCATGCTTGTTCTACTGTTGCTTCAGCAGAGCCCCAGTTTCAGCAGGGATTTGAAGCTGCCTCAGATAGGCACTGACTACTGGTGCAGGTTCCCTGAAGGGACACCCTGATTCAAGGCACCATGTGCATCTCGGCTCCCGAGCAGCCACTGTGGCCTTTCCGTGAGCCACCTTGGCCGGGGCAGTTGCCCAGGTGCCACCAAGCTGTGCCCCAGGGCGCTGCTCTGTGAGGAAGCTGTGGTTCTCCACAGCCATGTGGCCGTGGCCTCGTGTTGTGGCAACACCAAGCTGTGAGTGCTGTGGCCAGACTCCTCTGCCACAGTGGGGACACCTCACCAGTGTTTTGTGGGCAGCTACAGCAGAGGCAGCAGGCTTGGCACACCCTGTAATCAACAGAGAGAAACAGGCTCTTTCTGGGGCAAAGTGTTTGACCCCTATTAGATATCTGCTCCTGCACAGAGTGAATTACATCCTCAGAGCACCTACTGATTATAGAAGCAAGTCCAGGGTGACTAGTTCAGACACAGACTTGTGAAATGAATCCTACTCCAGGAGCCTGGTGCCAATACTTGTCTGTATAAGCTGAGAGATATGGCTGGTGCACTCCCTGTGCTGCTGGAAATGTGACTCTACCCTTCTGCTGAGCCAAGGTCTTCATACGTCGGAGGCTGGGGAGAGGGGAGCCAGGCTGTCTCCTTGCTCCCTGATTTATGAGCTAGATACTAACAAAGTCACTCCATCCTTTGAGAAGGAGCAGCACATGAATGCATGTAGCTCTCTCTTTGCAAGACTGGGGCCTCCTCCAGTCTCTTGCTGATTTAACCATCACACATCCAACCAATAAATTGAAGGGAGACAAAGCTGGAAGATAAAACTGATTATTATGTCTCATACCTGGGCAGCCCCAATGGCCCCCTGCCCCACTGCACAAGTTTTGGGTTTTTAGCCTCCTTGTGTTATACTTGTCAAAGACATAAACTAGTCAAAAAATGCATCTCCTCTGTGCCAAAGTTATGCCTTAGGAAGCCCCACCATAATTTCATGTTCCCCTCAAAAGTTTTCTGTTTCACTGGTGGTGGGACTGGAGCACTGCTGTTCTCAGACAACCAAGGATCCCTAAAGACAGAGTTTGTGATTGCACATTTGCTAAGGTGGAAATTTGCATCTTCCCTACTCTGCTCACCCTGCATTGCCTCCCAGATCACATTCTCTCTTTTAGGAATAAAGTAGTGTTGTGCTCTAACTGCTCAGTAAAGGCTTTTTCAAAATATAATCTCTTTCACTGTTCGACAAAATAAACATGCCTCTTCCTGGAGATTATTCCATTGCAAAAGATAAGCAAAATGGACCAGTTATCAGTGCTAACTCTGCTATAAAGGCCATTCCACACTGATCCAATACATACAGTCAGGCCACAGAAGTCTGTTTTTTCTAACACATTAATAATGCATAAGCATGCTACTCTTTCTAGTCTCAGACAGATGTCTCTGCATTATTAGCCTACTCTCACTAATATATTCTCTGGTAGAGGGAAAGAGTATTAATAACATGCAGAGAACGGCAGGAATATATATATTAATAATTCTCTGTTTTCTGTTCTCAGTATTTGCATTTAAACATGAGGATGGGGTGGGAAGGGGCTGCCTGTCAGCATGCTGGTTCTTCCCTCTGCTCCTCCAGGGCTGCCCCTGAGGTACAGTGCAGTCGGGACTTCTGAGATCCTCTGCCCTTGAAGTCAAATGTTATCTGTAGATTTGCATCTCAACCCTGCTATCAACTTACTGTTTATCCACACTGCAGTCATATAATAGCATTCATTTTGGGTTAGTGAGCTGTTAAATGGATTGGTTCAGAGACTGGGGAAAAAAAATAGTGACTAGATTTACAAGCCCAATTCACATTTCAAAAGCTCCATTTTTATCAGTACAGGGGAGGAAAGAACACAAATAATTAAATTGGAGAGTGAGAACAAACAGGACCATCTGACTTTGGTCTGTCAAGCCAAAGCAGCACCTCATCACTGCCAAAAGGGTCTCACAAACTCCTTGTCTGCCCTTGCCTCTGTGCTTCTGCCAGATACCTTGAGCTCCTGCTCCCTGAAAACCAATTTCACCCACTAAAATGGCAGAAAATGTTCTGAGCAAAGAAATGAAAATAAGCATGTGAGATTAGTGAGAAAAAACCGGCTGGATAAGTGCCAGAGGAAGGGGGAGGTTGCTGAAGAGCTGGAATTTATTGGTAAAGAAGGGCTGGAGAATGGGCAGCGGGGCATGGACAGGACAGGAGAAAGGGTGGAGCTGTGGCAGGAGTGGCTGGAAGCACCATGGTACAGGAACACTGCCCATGTGGCTTTGTGCTCCACTAAAACCAGTATGAACCTGTGTTTCTGGAAAAGCTTTACCACCACTTCCCCTGCCCCGTCCCCTGCAGCAGGGCTGCTTCACAGCCAGACAGATCAACAGGCATTGGAGACAGAAATGAACCTGAAGCAGGTATTGGTGTTAAGTCAGGGAGCTCCCTGCTGTGAACTTGTGGTGGTGTGAGGGTGGTCTGGAGGCCAGGAAGGCACTGAGAGCGCAGGTGCCAGAACCAAGGAGCTGCCCCAAACCCACTTTTCCATCCACTGTTGGTGCAGACTGAGACTGGTTCACCTGAATTAAGAAACCACCCTCTGACTCTCCTCCCTGGGGCTGGGCCTGAGGCTCATGTGCATACAGCTGCTTCTGAACTGTATTTAATGGGACACAGAATCATCACAGAATGGTTGAGGTTGGAAGGGAGCTCCAGAGGTCATCTTGTCCAACCTTCTTGCTGAAGCAGGGCCACCTACAGCTAACAGCACAGCACAGGATTGTACCCAGATTTTTTTAAAAATTGTCTCCAAAGAGTGAGATTCCACAACCTCCCCAGAGAACCTACCTGCAATCACAATGTGAACAACACAAGAGCACATGTAAGCTCCCTACTACAAGGGATTTCAGCGAAGATCTCAAATTTGAACATGAGATACTGCATTTCATCACCATGCCTGGACTCCTGTGTCTAGCTGTTCCTTTGTATGATAGGGCAACTGAATATGCTCTGTCACATTGCTTTAAAATTGCTTTGGTTAGCACTGACACGGTCCCCCTCTTGCCAAGTGGAAATATCTCCCCAAAATGGAGATACGCCCTGAGAGGCACTCCCATCTCCCTGCAATGAGCCAGTTCAAGAGCTTACCTAGCAGAAAGCAATTTTTTTTTTGCCAGGTCAGTTTTCTGCCAGTTTAGTTTCCTGAGCTGGCTTACCCCATGGTCAGATAAGCATCATGCCAGCAACCGTGTATACAGGAGGGACTGGGACAGCACATCAGATGAAACACTTGGTTAGTGATGTTTAACTATTGTGCAACTACAGCTTGCACAGTTCATGCGAGTACTAGTAAAGCTCTTGGCCTCAGAAACCCCAAATCTCTAGGTAAAATACTGCACACAAAGGGATTCTGTAAACACATTAACTTTGATTTTGAAAGCATGGTGAGAAAGGCCAGGATGGCAGAAGTTCCAAGCATTTTGCATGACCCCAACTGTAAGAAGTTGCAAGCATCTCCTTTGTGCTGACTCTTGGCCTGATTACTGATGGCAGCAATCTGCTCTCTCACAACAGCAGCAAAGACAGCCATGCCCTTCCTCAGCTTCCCCAGCTGTGGGGGCTCTGCCAGGCTGAGGTGATGGCTGTTGGGGAAGGGGCTGTCATGGACTGTCCTTGGTGAAGCCCCAGAGAAGGTCCCATGTGCCCTTGGGTGCTTCATGCACTGGTTATTGCACTGCTCCCTGTTGCTGAGACCTTTCTTCTTGAGGAAGGGCTGTGTTCTCCACTGGCCCTTGTGCTTGGTGTGAGAGCCAGGCAGCTTCCATGATGTCGTGGGCTCACCCCAGCCAGCAGCCAAGTCCCAGGCAGCCACTTGCTCACTCTCCCACCAGCAGGATTGGGGAAAGAATCAGAAAGGTAAAAGGTAGAAAACTCACGAGTTGAAATGAAAACAATTCGATTGGGGAAGCAAAGACACATGCACAAGCAAAGCACACCAAGGCACTAATTCAGTGCTTCCCATGGGCAGGCAGGTGTTCAGCCACCTCCAGGAGAGCAGGGCCCCATCCCACATGACAGTGACTTGGGAAGACAAACATCACTCCAAATGTCCCCCCTTTCTCCTTCTTCCCTCTGCTTTATATACTGCATATGATGTCACATGGTCTGGAATGTCCCTTTGGTCAGTTGGGGTCCCCTGTCCTGGCTGTGTCTCCTCCCAACCTTCCATGCAGCTCCAACTTCCCTGCATGGCAGTACAGAAAGGAGGAAAGGTCTTGGCTCTGTGTAAGCCCTGATCAGCAATAACAAAAATATCTCTGTATTACCAACCTTGTGTTCAGCACAAATCCAAAATAAAGCACCACACCAGCCCCTGCGAAGAAAATTAACTCTACCCTAGCCAAAACCATCACATATGATCATAAGTCTCCTTTTGGCTTGTTTCACCCTGTAGTCGCCCTTGCTGGCGGCAGCTGGCGGGCGGCTTTGTCACTGTGGTGCTTCTAGCGACAGCTGCTCCCAGGACTGAGGGCAGCTGAGGCTCCCCAAGAACTGTGCTCAAAATCACTCTTAATGGGTTTCATTTCCTCACAAGATATTTAGAATTTGGGTCTGTGTGACACACGGTAAATTTGAAAGGGATAAAAGCATGATGGGTATAAATCATTTTGATCATTCAGCCTTCTAACGGAGATGAATTCTTCCCCTAGTATGAGTCAGTAGAAGAGAATCCACAGCCATGACTGAAGTCCACAGCTAAAAATTGTGCAGGAAGTATTCAGCAGTTAAAACAGCCAGAACTCCAGGCCCCTCTACTAACTTCTGAAAAAAGTAAGGGGGAAAAAAAAAAAAAAAGGGAAGTGGTGCCAGGACAGCTGTGGGTTAACACTGGTGTACCAGATGAGACCTGGCTGGTACTGGGAAAGCACCTCAAAAAAGTTGGAAAACTGCAAATAGCGCTCTGCACAAATGAAAGCAATGGATGTTGTGATACATAAATAGCCAAAAAGTGCTGGGATTTAGGAGAAACATGCCTTCTGTGCCCTATTTTACAGCCCGCCTTGCAGCAACGGCACCAGGCTTCCTTTTAATGTTTCCTGCGTGTTAACAAAGGACACCTTTCCAGGAAGAGTTGCTGGAATTTCCACGCTCCCCTTCTGGCAGTGCTGGTGGAGGTAATAACCCCGAGCTGCATTGCTGCAGGCTCCCCTCCTTGCCCAGCTGGCTCAGCCCCACCGCAGCAGAGCTGCATGGAGCTGCGCCGGCTCCGTGCTCTGCTATTGTCTGCACAAGGAGAACAGCGCCTGCTACGAAATTATTTTCAAATGATTTAATTAAACTGATACCAATCTCTCTAATGTAAACACAAAACAAGAAAAAAATGTATCCTTGCTTTAAATCCTGTGTAATGTAGCAAACCAGTGGTAAACAGAAGGTCAAAGGGACACAGAATCATCAGGGCTTGTGCATGCCTAAAGTTGGAGGCTGCACATTGTGTTTGATGTAAAGGCAGGTAAGCTGCTGCCCAGTGTTGACAGAAGGTAGGACAGCAAAAAGGCAAATTTGCAACAGTGAAACCAGTCTTATTCCTGTTGAAACTGCCAAAAATTCAGTTGCCTATGGATTTCAGTGTGAAATTAGAAAGTTTCCCAGAAAAGGTGAGAGGAGAAAAGAAGGTGGTGCCTGTGCTGGTTTAAGTGCATTTATCCTCGATTTGAGGAGTGCAGGTAGGGCAGCACATAAGAAAGCCTGTGGGGGAAGAGCTACAGTGGAGAAAGAGATGGGGTTGAAAGGAGGCAGGATAGGAAGGGGAAGGGCAGCACTGGCAATGCTTTGAGCAGAGGCTGGCCTGCCTGAGCTCAGTCCGTGGCAGGTTGCTGGCTGGAAGGGAATTGTTGTAGATCCTACTCTGGGAGGGATTAAACTGTGGGAAATGCTTCTCACCTTTGTCTCAGGTGCTGGGCTAGGTATTCCAGCTATTCCCTCTCTGCAGCTGCCCTGAGACCATGGAGACTCCTGTAAAAAGTACGTTTATGAACTGGAAAGTAGACGCTCACTGACTTTCTGTTGCACTGTCTGGGATGAGGTATTGTGGGGAACAGCCACGTCTTGTTCCTTAAAGACCATCTGCTGTGCTCTCCAGACAGGCACCTCTTGCCAAATGCACCATATGGATGTTTGATTCATCTACCAGACATGCCAGGGAATGGGAGAAGCCACAGAACGGGCTTCCCTGAGATTGAGGGAAGGATAGATTACATTGCCACTGGTGTGAAAGTCAGAGGAGCACACAGGATGGGCTGAGAATGTGTGGTCAACAGGTTTCCTTGCCGATCATCCAAAGTGAACTATCTCACAGTGCTCATTACTTCTCCTGGTACTGACAAAATGCTGCTGATGGGTTTGGTAGGTCCTGCATGCCATGTCTGGTGTAGCTCCAGAGGAGGAAGAGGATGCTCCAAGCGGGCTGCACTGCAGGTGCCAGCACTCAGCATCTCCTTCCTGCTGCTGCGTGTTGTGCCAACTTGGTCCATTTCCGGGACACATTTTTAAGGCTTGGTGGAACTACAGTGTACTATCCCTCATCAAGCTTCATCTGATTCAGTGAACAATGTGGTGCTTCCCATCTTCATTTTCAAGCCAGATTTGGCAGATGCAGCTGCCACATTACTATCAGCCCATGGCATACCCACGTGAAAATCCAGAATCAGAAATTAGTTTCTGCAGTCCAACCAATGAGGAACAGGGGTTGCTTGGGGCAATTTTTTTACTTGCTCTAGTGAGTGAACTGAAAATTTACTAGTTCAGATGATCCTAACTTGTCCATACAGGCATCACCCTAAGGGTTTGTAGCAGAGCTAGATACAAAACACCAAATTCCTCAAGGTATTTTTGCTGGTGTTTCCCAGACTGACTATGAAAATGTTCATTTACTTCAGCACAGAGCAGTGGTAGCAGTGGCTGCTCAGCTCCTGACTCAGAGCCACCTTGTATCCTTGCACCATGTGGCATGGAGAAAACAGATCTGGCTACAAAAGACTGTGCAGGTATGACAGATTTCTGGTCTTAAACTTTATTTGTGAATTTAGGTTTTATCTCCATTGCAGGTGGGGTGTTCAAAAGTCCCCGATCTGGTTGGTAAACTTAACACATGTCATGGGGTGACTTTATGCTGTTATATCACATCTCACTGGTCTATGCCCAGACATGATTTCTGTGCCTTTAAAACAAAGCCCAAGAGAGAAGAGAGGCCGAGGAAAAAAAAAAACAACTGGCTAAACCAGTACACACATATAGTATAGAACATCTACTATAGTAACTGGTTATGATAGAGAAGTCACACCTCGTCCTGCAATAAAATGTGGAGAGAGCATCTTTGCTGGGGAAGTCATATGCTTACCTAAATTCTATAATGCATGACATCAGAGGAGTCATACAATTAAATGATTTCACTCTTTCCACCTTCCATTAAGCAATCAATGAAAGTTCTCCCTTCAGGGAAAAGCTCGACGGGGCGGGAGGGGGTGGCGTGGGGGGGGCTTGGCCCATTGTTTTGCCTGGGGTGCCAAAAAGAAATACATCATGATTTATATGTTAATGAGGAATTCTTGTTAGTCAGTGCATTCTGCAAGGTGTTGCAATGGGGGACTGGGAGGTTGATCCATCAGAGGAAACTAATTCATCATCAAAGTGAGACAGGGAGCTCCCTGGTGAGAGCTGTAAATAGGGCACTGGGAGAGTGACAGAGCACTGGGTGGCATGTGTCCCCCCCCATTAGCACTCCCACTGACAGCCCTGCCGCTGCCAACTCCCAGGCTCCAGCTCAGGCACATAATTTATAGAGCATTTCACATTCCTGGTTGGTATCCAGTCAATGTCGGCTTCAATTAGAATAAATGCTTATTGATTGAGGGGAGATGGGCCAGCTGATTAGCTCCTTGGGAAGCAGAGCACGGTTGGCTGAGGGCAGGCTGGGCTCTGTGCAGAAGCAGGAGTGCATGGGGCTCTGAAAACCTGTCAAGGAGAAGTCTTCTAGATTAAATCAATTCATTGAACAGTCCATCTAATAAAGATAAGCGGCTAACTTCATTAGGGAATTAATGATAGGACTGATTAAAAACCGCTGTGGGAGCCCTGTTGACTTCAACAAGCTTCGGATCCAGCCCAATATTTGTCTTGAAACCACAGTACCCCATCTCTGATTAAGCTACTGAACGCTGTATTCCTACAGTCGGGTAGTGATCCGAGCCGACACACCATGTCCTGCTTGAGCTAAGAAGCATCTAGAGATGTCCACCCAAACCAGACAAACAACTGTATGTATATTAAGGAGAGAATACTTTTTTTTTTTTTTTG